>PVJO010008915.1:0-72454 GCA_004026905.1 Hystrix cristata | reverse complement strand
GTATATATTAGTTCAATGATTGCATGAAACAAAAGATTAGTTTTTCTCTTGAGTAACTTTAACCTATTAAAATAATTTGAATTATGATTTAGTTACAACGGCTTACTGTGTATCTTTTTGCCTCTGAATTAGGGTAGAGGTAATATAAATACCCTTTTTATCCTTAATCTTTTGATTGCCATTTAATCCTATTATGGGAATATTTACATTGAGAAAGAATAATAAATAGAACTCACAATTCCTATTCTAAGGATTTTATAATCTTAATGCAAAAAGTTGTATAAGTCTTAGAAAGCAACATGCAAATGGATTTGAATTAATGTACCACATTAAAAGTAAATGCATAGTTCTCTAAATCTTTGTAAAAATAATGGATAATAATTCATCAAGAAATCTAAGTGTTCGAGCTGTGCATGATGGCATATGCCTGTAATACTAATACTCATGAGGCTGAGGCAGGAGGATCATGAGTTTGAAACCAGCCTGGACTACATAGTGAGTTAAAGGCTGGCCTGAACTATATAGGGAGACCTGGTCAGAAACAAATAAAGAAAATGTAGAATATAAACAAAGAATTCCAGAAATCCAACTGTGTACTTTACAAGTGTTATGCAGGCCTTTATATTATGTGCTTCATGAGGACAGAGACCATGAATATTCATCATTATATTCCTCTCACAGGATGGTCATTTAAATATTGATCAGGGTCTTTGAGGAAATATATATTATTTTAAAAATAAGTTTGGAAGTAGTGTAAAGATAAAAAAATGGCCTGTAAACCAGCATTTTGATGTGGCCTACGAGAGAATTCATCAGAATGTGAGAAGTCTTTAATTTGATTGAGATACTCAGTCGTGTTTAATATTGCTCAAGGTCGAACAAGCTATACTTTTATAGGGTTTCTTGGAGATTTATATTAAGGATAAATATATAAGATGTTTTGATTTAGTCTCAAGAATGCACATAGAATGATGATGAATCACTTTGTTTTCCCCTTCAGTCCTAGAGATTGAACTCAGGCCTTTCACCCTGAGCTACATCCCCAGCACTTTACAATTTTTTAAATTTTGAGACAGGGTCTTGCTGAGTCACTAAATCGCCCAGCCTGGGCTCGAACTTGGGGTCATCCTGCCTCAGCTTCTCTTACAGGCATCTGTCACCATGGCCATACCTTTGAGTTATGATTTCAGCATTATAGGTTTCTTTATAATTTGATTCCCAATGGTATCTTTAAAAAAATACAGAAGAATTAATATTGTCAAGCACTTTTTTATTTGTAAAAGTCAGTAGCTTAAAAGTCAATCTTGGCAGGTGTGGTGGTTCACATCTGTGGTCCCAGTAGTCCCTGTAGTCCCAGGACTTAGGAAGCTGAGGCAAGAGGGTTGGTTATGAATCTGAGGTTGGCCTGGACAACATCACAAGACCTGTCTCAAAGAAACAAACAAGAACCCCACCAAAGTCCCAAATCGAGCAAACATAAAAGTCAGTCTTCTTTTCCTCCATATTATAGTATACTTTTCTTGATTTTCAGGTTTCATAGTCTTAGTGCTATGTCTGGTTGTTAGAGTCTAAGCCTTTGAAATAGAGTTTGGCTGAATGTTTGCTAAATATATTTGTTACTTGAAATGGTAATTGAGTAGCATATCATATATATTGATATGTAATTTTAAGGTTAAATAGTTTTAAAAACTACACATTTTGTTCTTATTTCAGCTTTTAGGATAATACTGTATATGACAAAATATTTAATATTGACAAGATCATCATTGAAAGTGGATTAAAATATTTTAAAATAGAGATAATTTAATGAAATAACTGACAATCTGGTTTATTAGACAGCAAGTAATATATAAACGCTGAACAAATTTCTTGATTCAGAAATGGAGTGAAAAATTTAGAGCACTTAGATTATTTAATTTTGGTTCAGCCTTTTTGGGACTTTTTGGAAGTGCAAACAATTTTTGGGGGGTGAATATGGTATACAATATGTATGTTTCTCAGAAAATTATTGTTAAAATATAAAAAAAGTATGAAGAATCAAATTCCTAGAAAATACATTAAGTTTGCTTGGAAACCAAAAAACTTCAAACAAAAGAACTTTTAAGAGAATGTAGAATTTCTATAACCACAAAGCATGCACTGAAAGTCTATTTCTACCAATAAATATTTCTTAAAAAGGATAATGCATTACTTGGAACAGAACCACAAAAAACTATTTTTTCACTAGTATTAAAAAATTGTAAATATATCTCTAAAAGTTATGTAAGTAAAAATGGTTAGAATATTGTGTATAGAAGAAATATACTTAACCTCTTAAATTTAAATTATAGCCTTCTACATATCTAATTTAGGAAAGATTAAACCTGTAGATTCATGTATTAATAGTCTACTTTTAGAAAGGTACTTTAGGAAAAAAAAAAGAAACTAGGCATTTTATAATGTTAGGTAAGGTTGCAAAATTAGATCAGAAAACACTTTAAAAAAATTTAACCAACTTATTCTTCTATCATACCAGTCAGTGATTATAGGCTTGAACCCAGAATATAATTTCTTTTGTTCATTTGTTTTTGAGACAGGGTCTCATATGTAGTTCAGGCTGGCCTTGAGCTCACTAGTTAGCCCAGGCTGGCCTCAAATTTATGATAATCTTCTTTGTGGGCAAAAATGAAATCTACTTTTCTTACACATTTCCATCAATACAGTCTTCAGTGATTATTATGACTACTTTCTGTATGGAGTTGTTCTTTGCCAGATCCTCATGAGTTGGATATATATATATATATTTTTTTTTGGTGCTGGGGATCGAACTCAGGGCCTTGTGCTTGCAAGGCAAACACATTAACCACTAGGCTAAACCCCTGGCTGAGTTGGATATAATTAACTTCATTTTTAATCCTGTAGTTCAACTCACTTGTTGCCATCATCATTATCAAGGACAAGAAAAATTAAGCTAGGTAGTCTTGTTTCTACTTTATCTTAGTCCCTAATTGAATTGTAAATAACAAATAGTTGTTTCATTTCTGTGTCTTTTATTTTTCCTCAACATCAGTGCCTAGTATGTGTTGGAGTTTTAAATAAATCAAATGTTTGTTAAAGCTCTTCCATCAGAATATTAAACTATATAGACATTTAGAGATATTTCCCTTAAAACTTGGTACTTGAGCAAAAAAGATCATAGATCAAAGATCGTAGATCATCTTGAAAGGATGAGTTAATGGTAAAACTAATACTAGTACTAATTTATCTCCAGTAACATGCTTGGTATGAATTTTACCAAATATCTCTTTTGTGCCATCTGCTTTAATAGGATCGATTGTATAACCAAGGCTATGGGTTTGGATTTTTGAATTTTAGTTATTTTACAGAGTATGTTTTTCTTAATTTTTGGTAGACTTTTTCTCCTGGAATCTTCAAGTCTGTATTTGTGCAGTGTGGGTTTGGCTATTTGTCATTTACTTTTTAACAGACTGTAGCCTCTTGCAGAGGTCATGTTTGGTCTAGAAACTAAAGGGTTATAAAGACATCTTCTGTGCTCTCCTGACACTATAGGACATCAGTTGAGTTGGGCTCAAAGACTTCTTTCCTGTCTGCTTTCTGTAGGGTAACTGCCGAAGAAAATGGTCATATTATCCAGACACCTCAAAAAGGACCTGCTGGCGAAGATACAGGCATTGCTGCTTCTGACATTCTTGAGACTGTTTCTAGATCAGCTCTTCCTCCCCACCCTAGCCAAGCAGAAGAGCAGAGTTCAACACCAACAGCAGTGAAAAAGTCTGGCAAGCTGAGGCCGCAGATAGATGTGAAAGTGGAGTTGGAGAAGCGGCAGGGCGGCAAGCAGCTCCTCAACTTGGTGGTCATTGGTATGTCCTTGCTCCCCAGAACTGTCAGGCAACTCTGCTTTATGATGCCTTTCTAGGGGCGGCATGGAAACGCTGAAGTAAAGCAAGGAGGCGCTACGTCTTAGTGCTTCATTGTCACGCCGGGTGACGTAATGCCAAGTTACCAAGAAGGTCATTTGACTTGCTTTGTGGCATTTTCATTTTGTGAACCTTTTGAAAGTGGCCTCTATTTCTAAAGATTAGAGAAATTGCCCCACTCTCTAAAGAGATGTGGTTTGTTTTTTTGCTGTTTGGATGTTTTAATGTCATTTGATAAAAATTCATATTGATTAGTCTAAACATTGACCTGAACTATTGAATCATGCATTCCTGCAATGTACAGTGTGATGGGATCTGGAAATGTACCTGGTGTTAATCCTGAGTCCATTTTCCTTAGGTCATGTTGATGCTGGGAAAAGTACTCTGATGGGCCACATGCTTTATCTCCTGGGTAATGTAAACAAAAGAACTATGCACAAGTATGAACAAGAGTCTAAAAAGGCTGGCAAAGCTTCGTTTGCATATGCATGGGTCTTGGATGAGACTGGCGAAGAAAGGGAAAGGTAGTCACTAAATTTCAAAATTTTCAGTTTAAAATGACACAGTCCTTTACAGTATGTAATATATATTAAGTATGTAAAACATACCATGAAATGCTTTAGAAAAAAAACTTAATTATCAGGAATTATTTGTATTGTTTTGTTCATTGTAATTATATATTTTTTTCAGTCTGTTTCTGTGAGATTTAATTAAGAGAATGTTCATCAAAAACAAGATAAAACAACCACAAGGAAAGAAGCAGCATGTACCCTAAGCTGATTAGTCTATGGGAGAATTTTCAGTTGTTTGTTCCCTAAGTGTATATCAACTTATCTTGATTTTGAATTAAAGATATGAGTAAGACTTTTAGTCTTCTCTTAGGTTATAAAGAAAGGCAACTCTGTAGTAAACTCTCTTCTCTCTAGAATCAAAGTGCTCAGTGAATCAAGTATATCAGACTTAATTCATTTTTATACTTTGTATGTTTTTATGAGAGTGAACAAAGGAATAATTAAACTAATGTCTCTCCATATAGATATACTGTATCTAGTCAGTTACTCTTTCTGGGTCTGTTTCTGTGTTTACTACTAATTTCAGCAGTATTCTATCAGGGGAATGTAGGTACTTACATACCTGTGGCCAAGGAATAGTATTTCTTTTGAAGTCCTTTTAGAGTGGCATTATTATTATATTAGGGCTGTTAGGGATGGGGAGCCAAAGGACACTAATAAGTGAAATGTCAAAATTATAACCAACAATCTGTGAAAGTCCTTCTGAATTAACAGATTAAACTGCTCCTAATGTCTTCATTATGAATGTGCTTTGAAATTCTAACTGGATTTTCATACATTTTTATGTATTTGTTTATTTTCTTGCAGCCTTAGTCTGCATCATTATATATAGTTTTCAAAAAGCAGGCCATAATATTCATTAGATCTCCCGATAAATAGGAATTTATAGAGGTCTCTTTTCCCCTCTTTTATGTATCTTTTTAATGCTGTAATATTACAAACCTGTTTTTCATGCTAGTAAACGTTAGCAGACGGTTGCTAGTTTTTGAAAAAAAAATAGAATTTTGTATATGATATCAATATTAGAATGCTGAATAATTTCCACCTATCTGCTTGAAAACCAGTTTATGAAAGTAAATGGTGTTTTAGTTTTCTTTGTGCCATCTGGTAAGTAGACAGTGAGAACAGTATAATTTAAATTAGAATGACTTGGTTGGATTTATTTAATATATGAATTGAGCTGGCAAGTGAGCTAATTAGCTGTTTGATTCCTATAATCATCAGTCATTTTAGTTTTTAGGGTACTACATATGGTTGGCTATCATATTTTTATTGCTGCTCATTTTCTGTTGTTCTGCCTGATAAAATTTTTAGAATATTTTTTTCATTCTATACATAGTAGAAACTTTTAGGTGCATAATAGAAGTTCTAGCTTATGCTGCTATGTGTTCCTAGGTAACATTTAAAAATACAGTGTGTTATTTACTCTACTATGTTAAATATTTGTAAATTCTTTATTCTTCAATGTTGAAGAACAAAAACGAGCAGACCCCGTTACATTTTCATATTTGTAGGGTTGCCAGTCCAGATGAGAGCCAGGTTGAAAGAATATCCTTGGGTCAAATAACTTAGGGAGGAGCTCAGACTATGTCTTGGTTCATGATTCTTTTGAGGTTGCCCCTAATCCCTAGATGATTTGCAGGTTATTAAAGAGATTAAGCATCACTCCAAGGACTTGACCAAGAAGACTCACAGTTACTTTACTGCTAAGAGTGAACCCATAGTTCACTACTGTAATTGTTGGGACTTTTCTGATAGTGAAAGCGAGTACTATTATTTGTTACTTGAATGATCTTGGGGCAAACCTAGTTTTTCCCTAAATGATTTTCCTTTCTAAATTCCTGAGTATCAAAAGACTCAGTGCTGTTGTAGACTTCCCTTGAACTTTCTTATAATCTGAATCTTCATTTTTGTGGCTGAAAAGAGGTACTGTGTTGGTCTCCAAGAAGAATGAAATGAGAACTGCTACTCACTGTGTAATTTTTAAAAAATTGGGCATCTTCTTTGCTAGTCTCCTCCTTTTTAGTTATGTAACATACTGATCAACTTTACAAATGAAAGTTTTGTAAGCTTTTGTATAATTAACAAACCATAAACAGAACAAATTTGGTCTTTTTTCATATGCAGTGTTTATTTTTCTTCCATCTCGAGATGGCCCTATATATCTTTCTTTGTTCACAGTTTGCAATGTTTCTTTAAAAAGTTAGGAAATGAGAAGTCTCTTCTCATTTTGATTGAATTCTTGCTGCCCCCACAATTTTGTTTTAAAGCTATGTGGGTATAATTCTGTTATGGCAGATGTTCCAGACCCAGTTGATAGCTTAATTATTCAAAATAATGGCCTGTGAAATAAAATTCTCATTATTACTTATAAATTCTGATTCATTTAACTTATTATTAAATAATTTAACCTGTATCTGATTATTTACATAGTACTTTCTAACCATTTTATGTTTTGTTTAAGGGGAGTCACAATGGATGTTGGTATGACAAAGTTTGAAACCACAACCAAAGTTATTACATTAATGGATGCTCCAGGCCATAAGGATTTCATTCCAAATATGATTACAGGAGCAGCTCAGGTACCAGTTATTTCCTTAACTATATCTAGTGCACCACTTGTGCATAAATTTCTTGATGTTAAGGTTGTAATTCTGGATTTTAATTTTTAAAATAAAAAATTTTAACTTTCAAACAGTTTGAAAAAATTGAGAAGTACTGTGTTTTTTGTGACCTGTTTATTTTTATAAAACTTTTTCAGATATATTATCAAGAAGCAAATCTATAAAGGCTATAAATTCCTTATAATTAAAAATAATAAAATAATGTATAGCTTTTTATTTCATTTATTGATACACTGACTATTACAAGATTTACCTTATTACTCCGATTCCAATTCTGTGTCTTTTTAAAGAGCTAATTATAGAGAAATAATAAATCTTGGGCTTTGTACCCCAGTGGTTTATTTACTTTCTGGAGTAATAATTTTTAAAGTTTATTCGTAAAAGAAAAAATTGCACATTAAAACTCTAGAAGTACATTTACCACAAAGACTGGAAAGTCTGGCAAAGACCGGAAAGCTCCCTAACACACACACAGATCTCATGCATTGCTGATGTGACAACTGGGGCTACCTCCTCTCCTGAGGGCAGTTCAGGTTTTAAATAAAGTGAGTGAATGCTTTCTTTAAGGATTGAGAATGGATTGCATTTTGTAAACTTATGTAATTCTTAATAAGTATACTGAAAAAATATCAAAGATATGTACTTTAAATAATAAAAACAATGAAAACAGCACTATTTCTTTCATAATGGAAGATTTTTGGCAAGCATAAAAAATTTAAAAATTTGTTGTTGTCATGTATTGAAGTATGACTTCAAGCAGTTGACCCAGGCTCTACTCCTTGAAAAGGAGTATTAATATGGGCATTTGTCTACCTTAGAAACACAGAGTATATTTGAAGATAGATAGGAAATATTTTGTTTCATTTTAGAAAGTTAGTATGTAATTTTAGAATATTAATTTAAGAGTCATGGACTGAACATTATGAAAGGTTAAAACATAATTATCACTGTTGATTGCTGATTTAGTACTTAATTTGACACTTAGACACTATGGTAGATGTAAAGTGTACATTTAGTGTAATGTAATCCTTATAAGCAACTCCATGAGGGACATATTGTCCCCAATTTAATATCTACCTATCACCATAATATACCAGTTAGGTATATATTATCCTCATTGCATTTACCAAAGTATATAATGTAGTTTTAGTTTCTTTGTATCTTATTTTATGTATTTGTCTATGTATACATATGTGTGCATGTCTTTTTAATTCATTGAATATTTATTGAATGCCTGCTGTGTTTCAAATACTGTGGGAGGCAATGTGGTGATGTATTAACTACAAAGCACATTTTGATAGTTTAATGTGAGAGGCAGCGTAAAATGCTTTTGAAATCTAGAGGAATCCAGAGTTATCCTGAAGATAATTTATTCCCAACTCCTTATAGAATTAGAATAAGAAAGTATTTTATGTTATCTAGTTGAATTCCATTATATTGAAAATATATATAAGCCTTTGTGCTCCCAAAGACAAGAGCTATTGCCTAAAAAGTATGAGAAATTACTAGAGAAATTGCCCAGCAATTTCTTGGAAGTGGTAATAGGAAAGAAGATTGTGTAGAACACTAGTGGCATTAGGCATCTCTACCAATTAAGTGAATTTCAGGTTCAAAATTTACCTAAAAGTAAATTTTGTAGTTATTAGCAAACCTGATGAGAAGGAGATTTACAATTATTGAGTGAGCCTAGGGATTAAGAACTGGGTCTTTATAGAAACATAAATATAGTTTATGTAATAAACTATATTAACTATCCTCCCCTCGTGTTTTTCTGAAGTAAATTGATACCACAGAGAGATCATACAACTGGCCTGAAGTATGAAACCTATTTGTGACTATAAGTGTGCAAGAAAGAGCCAGTTTTCAAATTGATTGTCCTAGTGTATAGTCTTAACTAAGAATCTTTGATCAAAAAACGAGATATCTTTGAATAAATTAGAATGCAGCGTTATGAATGGTGAAAGATTAAAAGTAGAAGTAAAGCAGGAGTATTTGGGTAGTAAGATGAAAAAGAAATAATAGTGTAAATTACCCACGGACCAAAATGTATGGATGATAACTCTAAATTATAAAGTTCTGCTATGATGATGTAACTACTGAATTCTAGACTTGACTATTTCGTTTCTCAATATGGTGAGGAGGATTAGATGATAATGTACACGAAATTCTTTAAAAACTGGACAGCACAAACATACTGTCGTGGAGGAAGCAACAAAGAGAAAAGCTCCTGTAGACTGTGTTGTGACCAAAAGGCCAGAGCACTTAATAGTACGAATGGAATATCAGAGGATCCTTGAGAGAAAGTGATGACCAGTTCCAGATAGCTAATGAGAGATTCAGTGACCATTAGCTGTTCTATTCTGGATTACAGAGAAGCAGATTTCTTTGAGAACAGGTATGCACTCGAGGAAAAACCTGAAAGGGAAAATGAACATTCTTTAGAATAATGTCCTGACAATGCACTGACAGAAATAATCGGTAAGAACAAAAATGGAGGAACAGCTTTAGTTGTGTAACCTGTTTATGCAATAAATGTACAATAAAGCACATTTTTACAACCTGCATCCACCAGATGCAAATGGAATCCCATAAATGACCATTAACTCAAAAGGAGTGGAAATCTTCCAAGCAAGTTGCAGTAAGGCTAACAAGGAAAATGAACTAACTCAATGTTGGCTTTCTTCATTTTTTGTCTGTAATTGAATATGAAAGATGAAGTGTCTTTCTGATTCACAAAATCATCCACAAAGGTTAGAAAATTTGTTGTGCAAGGTTCTTTTCATTGGTGTAGAGGATGAATATGTTAGTTTGCTAATTCATTCATGATTTTTTATCGTTATAACAACAGTCTGATGGAAATCTTTGTAGATCCATGTTATTTCTCTAGGATAAATTCCTAGAGATGAAGTTGATGTAAAAGATGCATCGTTTTAGGGCTCTTGATATTTACTCTGAAAATGCTCTCCGGAGAGGTGTTCTTCCAGTCCCAATGAGTAGGAAGTGAGAGTGCCTGTCTCTCTGCATGTTAGCCTAGAGTGAATCGTTTTCTTTTAAATCTTTTAACATTGTGACTTATAAAAACAAGATGGAAATATGTGAATATATTGTAAATTTCCTTTCATTTTTCTTTTGATTCTCTTGAACTTAAAATTTTTCCTGTGTTTTAGTCATTTGTATTTCTTTAATAAAATTTTTGCTGGCATCTTACCTAGTTTTCTACTGAGCTCTGCCTTTCTTCTTTTTTGGTGAAGATTGTGCATTGAAATTACAGCTTTTCCATTATACGTTGAGCATACTTGTTCACGTTTACTTAGGTTTTTATTTGTTCATATTTTCCCCCTTTGGATATTCTAATTATTATGTAGTCAGCCGTGGAGTTTTTATTATTCTTGACTTTATTACTTTTGGTTGAAGATATATTAGTATATATCTTTTACTTTAAAGTTTTAACCCACCTATGGGACTCTTCTGTTTCATTTTCTTTGGTGTTTGGTATCAGGTTGGGGTTGGATTGGTTCTCCCTTTAAAATCTGAACAAGCTCTGAATTGAATAGGATGTCCTTTGAATTAAAGCAGTATGATGCTATTTCTAGTTTTGAGTGGTTTTTCTTCCTTAGGCTGATGTAGCTGTTTTAGTTGTCGATGCCAGCAGGGGAGAGTTTGAAGCTGGGTTTGAGACTGGAGGGCAGACACGTGAGCATGGCCTCTTGGTCCGGTCTCTTGGAGTGACACAGCTTGCAGTTGCAGTCAATAAAATGGATCAGGTATATAAAGACTTTGTGAGAATATTTATTTTAAATACTAATTAAGATATTCTGCCCATGCAGATGACCTAGATGTGGCTAGTTTACATTTTATTAATCAAATTTTCATTATTTTTAAAATAAATTTGCTATTCTGGTTTTAAATAAATGAGATATTAGTTACTTTTAAGCTAGAATATGTACTCTTATTTTTATTTTTTGTACTTTTATTTTTAAAATGAATATCTGAAACAAAAATTATTCTAAATTATAAAATAGCACACATTTATTATAGTAAAATGAAGGTGTGAAGCCATTTCATAATGTATTGAAAAGCAATGTTAATGCTATTGATAGTGCAATGATATATTGCTATTATTGTGTTATAATATATTGCAGTGTTGGCTTATAATGTATGCTATCTGCTTTTTCAAAAAAATAATCATATTCTTATATATGTTTTCAAGTAATAACTCTTTGATAAAAAAGTTTTCAGGGCTTCATTTTAGCCAATTTTAATTATATGAATTGTCCAAAGTTTCCTACTTCTGAAGATTTTCATTTGTTTTGTGTATATATGTGACTGTATTTAGAAATGATTTATTTTATGGTGATTTCTTAGCCTAAGAGCAAATATATATCTTTTAAGACTCGATTATCATGATCCAAATGCCTTTAAGAAATGTTCTGAGTATTTACTCTTGGCACACAGAGTGTATTTTCTTTCCCAGACTTCTATCAACATTGCTGTTATTTAAAAATTATTATCCAATTTGATATACAAAGCACACACTATTTCTTTTTTTTAAATGTCCTGTGAACATTAATAATACTTAAATATATCTTTTTTATGTAGAGAATTATTTGTATGGTGTATTCAGTTTTGATTCTGTTTGAGGTGTGTTTTGAACATATACTCAAATATATAAACATTTCCTTTTGGCTTTGTTGTATATATTTAGATATTTTTTTTAACCCTATGATGAGACAAATATTCACCTGTGTTTTCTATTACTTCTTCTATAGCATCATTATTATATGTATTTTTAATTTTTTTTCCCTAGCATTTTAATATGAAAAATTTCAAATGTAAAGAGAAATTGAATTTTACAGTTAACTCTCATACTGCAGCTAGTGCTGAAGATTCTGCTACTTGCTTGATCATGCTTTTTTCTGTCTACTTTTTTTATCCATTTATTAATCCATCATATTTGGCATGTTTTTTCACAAAAGTTATAGACATTAGTACACTTCTAAATACTGCGTATCATTAGAGTTACTATCGCATATGCCTTTTTAGTCTGATTGGCTGTGATAGGTGTCTATATTTTATTTTATTCTAGCAGTTGATCAAAGCACAATTTAATAAATTTTTCATTTTTTTCTCCCCTAATTTGACACATTTAACATATGTACAAAATTCTAAACATATTGAAGATTGTTTCTAGGCTTCTGTTTTTAGATTATGTTAATAGTATGATCTTAAATTCTGAGTTTTGATATTAATAGATTTTGTATTTTTATTTTATATTGTTTTGATTATATTTTATTGCAGAAATTAAAATTTTATATATCATATTCTGAAGCATAATTCTAAAAATAAATTGGATCTTTATCAGGTTAATTGGCAACAAGAAAGGTTTCAAGAAATTACTGGAAAACTTGGGCACTTTCTTAAGCAAGCAGGTTTTAAGGTAGGATAATTTAAAATTTATTTGGCTATTACTTTCTGTAAGTCACCTTATTGATATGAGAAAAAAACTAATACCTTGGTATTCTTATCTTGTTAAGTGTGTTTGTTTTTGCGATTTATTTTCTCCTGATATCAGTTCTTGGTTTTCTTCACCTTCGACAATTGCATTTGTTAGCTATGTGGCTTGGGTTTTATATAAGTAAGACTTTCCCCCACCAATTATGTCAGTTTATGTTTAGGAAAGTCATATAGGAATATTGGTAGAGAAGAATTTTTGTAGCAAAAATCTGTAGTATGCCTGCGTCACTATATAAAAATGCTTGAATGTTTTGGAGTAAATTTGCAAATTTCTCCCCAAATCAAGTTGAAAACTATTGGATCTGATAACTGCAGGGCTGTAGTTCTACAATATCTATTACTTTTTCAAAGTTACATTGCTGTTTTTTCAAACTTGGAGCATTTATGATAATAGTGAATCTTTTACCTTTTTTTTAGAAACAAAGTTATATCAAGTTGCATACATTTAGTGTTTTTAAAAAAATTTTTTTATCAAGAACACATATTGGTACATTGCATACATAGTGATCACATTTATCATGGTTATTTTGTACCTGTACATGATGTATCTTGGTTTCCCCCCCTTCCACACCCCTCCCTTCTGTTCCCCCCTTTCCTTATTTACAGCAGGTTTATTTACATTTTTCCATTTTTCCCCTTTCCCCTTTCTTTCCCTAACAGGAGAGTGATGTAGCTTTCATCCCTACAAGTGGTCTCAGTGGTGAAAATCTAATCACAAGATCTCAGTTGAATGAACTCACGAAATGGTATAAAGGACTGTGTTTATTAGAACAGATTGGTAAGTATAGTGCCATTCTAATTTCAATGCATAATGAACTTGATATTAATTATTACTTAGAATTCTTTATAGGAGGTAGTAATCTGTATGAAAAAGCATAGAGTTTGGAGTCTGAGGAGCTGCTTTCCAGTTTTGAAACAGTGTGTAATATTTAATACTCAGCTTTCTTCACCTTAATTAACGAAGCTAGTGTCTGCCGTGCCTTACCTGTCTCATAGACTTTTGTCGAAATTAAATAACATATGTGAATACATTTTATAAATGTAAAGTACTATATGAATGATGGTCATTTGCTGTTAGTATTTATAAGGTACAATTATTTTATAGTAGAAATGGGACTATAATGAGTTCATTGGAGAGAGTGAAAAAACATTGTTTTTGTTCTTTGATTTTTGTTTGTTTGTTTGTTTGTTTTTTGGTGATGGGGATGGAATCCAAACTCTTTTAAGTATTCCAAGCATGTGCTCTATCACTAAGTTACATCATTGCCCCACATCTTGAATTAACCATGCTTTTTGCCATTTTCTCCCAGATTCCTTCAAGCCTCCTCAGCGATCTATTGACAAGCCTTTTAGATTGTGTGTGTCAGATGTATTCAAAGGTAAGTGCTCACTCTACAGGGCTTTTTCATCATGGCCTCTCGCCTTCCCATCCTCTCCTGTCCTCCTTTCTTGGGCAGTTAATGTTTTCGTATTCTTCCTTCTCCATCCCTATGTAAGGATCCATGTCAAATTAGTTTTAAAATGCTGATTTCTAGTCATTTAGCTCCCCTCCCTAGAAAAATTTTCATTTGACTCACCATTTCCCATGTCATACTTATGTGTCAGATATAAGAAAACCTTATCTTTTGTCTTTCTAATCTTGTGGTTTTTCTTCTCCTATTAGACCCCTTTATTTTCCAATATGCTACAACCAAACTGGATTGTTCAGTTTCTTAATAATCTAGAATCTTTGTTGCCACTGTGACTACTCTTGTTTCCATGTTTACTGTTTTTGCTCTTGGTAATCTCTGCCCATTTCCTGCCCACTGGAAGCAGTCTGGCTCCACTTGGGAGATGGATACCATACACAGACAAAAATGGAAAATTTAATATAGAGAATTAATTAATTGTACCTGCTAACTATGATAGCACATACAAGATCCTATCTAGAAAACTATAAAATGGAAATAGAATAAAAGATCTTAGTAAAAGGATATTACATTTTTATAGTGAAATAATCACTACTATAAAAATGTCAGTTGTGCCTCAAATCTCCACTTTCCCAGAGCAGGCAGGGAAGAGGAACTGAGCACAATAAGTGGATAACAGGAATGCTCAGCCTCACTCATACCGCAAGGCATCCGTCTATGTTCTCGGTACCCTCTGTCACTGCATTTATCATGCAGTGTTGTAACTGTTTCTGTGCTATTTATTTCACACAGATCGTGAACTTGCTGAAGGACTTTCTTCTATATCTGTAGGACCTAGCCCAGTACTTGGCACATAATTATTTATTAAAAATACAAGAGGTAGTTACTTTTAAAATTTGTTTGCTGATTCTAAATTCTTTCCTTGTTCTCATTTCAACTGCTTTTTTTGGCTTCTGCCTGCAGTGCTTCCCCTGGTGTGTTTCTGCTGAGGTCACCAAGTGACCTCTTGGTTGCCAAAGTCAATATGTACTTGCCAGTTCTATCTTCTTATCTTACTTGAATTTGACATTACTTCGGGTGCTGGCAGCATATCCATCTTGGAACTTTTCTCTCTTGGTTTCTGTGACTGGCTTCTCCTGTCACTGTATCTGTTTCTCTGATCTCTCTCTCCTCTCTGTGGGCTCCCCGTTCTCAGCTTTGCCTGTGCTCAGTTGCCTCCGGGCTTTTCTCACTCTGCATTTTCCTTCTGGTCTGACTTCCTTGAGTTCCTCCAATATCTAATTGGATATTGATGCTTCCCAAATCTGTGTCGTCAGCCTGGACCTGCTCGTTTGCCCTCCACGCGTATGTGCTTCACTGCAGCTAGACAGCTTCTCAGTGAGTGTGCTCCTGAGGGAACCGTGTCATGCAGTGCAGTGTGATTTGTACCCCGGGAATGTGGCTCTGACACCGGTATCTCATGAGGACATTCCAGATTTGCCAAGGCTAACATGGATCTCGTTTCTTAATTTCCTGTCTCCCACTTAGGCCTGGTCTCTCCAGATTTCTCCCTTTTTCTTATTATCCTTCTCTTACCTATCACTCTAAATTGTCATTCTTTATTCCTATTATCTTGAGTGTTCCTGATAATATAGTCAGTGTGTGTATTTCCATAGGCCTCCACTCTAGTACAGAAGTGTCTTCATGTCAATTCTGTGTTAACAATTCTTTATTGGCTTCCTATTACTGAGCTGTAGGATAAAATTTAGACCCT
Source organism: Hystrix cristata (assembly GCA_004026905.1). NCBI lineage: Eukaryota > Metazoa > Chordata > Mammalia > Rodentia > Hystricidae > Hystrix > Hystrix cristata. The sequence goes on along the minus strand of PVJO010008915.1, from coordinate 56,665 downwards.
AAATGTAATTTGTGAGGCCCTTTTTTACTTTCCCTTACCGGCCTCCGTTGCTACATGTTTTATCTGTCTTCATATTTTTGCTCATTTGTTTTTTGGTGATGCTGAGGATTGAACCTAGGGTCTTGTGCATCTTGCGCTAGGCAATCACTCTACCATTGAGCTAAGCATGCCATCATGGGATTCTTCAATGCACCTTTTTCTATTTATTTTAAATAGCATTTGTCTTTGTTCATTGTGATCATTTTTGTCTTTTCTTTACTAGGGTAAATTTCTTACTAGTAGGGATTTATATTTTTATCCCTTTTCCTCATTTTAATAGACTGCCTGGTACTTAGTAATCACTCATTAAATATTTGAGAAAGGAATGAGCCTTTGAGAAAGGAATGAGCCACTTTTTGTAATATGAGCATTTTTATTTCTGAGAAAAAAGAATGAATGCTGTATGCCATATTTAGTGGCAATATTAAAAAATCTGAAATGACTGTTGCTTAATGTCCATTGAACCACCAGTTTTCTACCACTAAATATAACAGTATAGTCATTAGATAACATTGCTATATGAATCATAAGATTTTGACATTTTTACAGATCAAGGATCTGGATTTTGTGTGACTGGTAAAATTGAGGCCGGTTATATTCAGACTGGTGATCGACTACTAGCAATGCCGCCTAATGAAACTTGTACTGCAAAAGGTACTTATCTGCAACATGCTTTTGCTAGGCAAGCCTTGAGACAGCAGAATTTTTAAAAAAGTAGTTTAGTTATAACTCCCAAGTAAATAACCTCTTACTGAAATTGTAACTGACTGTCAAAATGATACTAACTGTTGAAGATTAAAATGTAAAAACATTAAGCGATTTTTTTCTGCTGTGACTGTGTGTGTGTGTGTGTGTGTGTGTGCGCACATTCTAAGTAGGGTGGCATTGTATTTTTGACACTGATTCAAGAACTCTGGTTAGAATTGAACCAGATGTGTAGACACCTGACAAAGATAAAATTAAAATCCTGTCTGTGTAAGAAATTAATTCTAAACCCAACGTGATACTAGCCAGTAGCAAATCAGGTAGTCTGTCTTTTTGAAATGTGTATTTCAGAATAAATTAACAATTTTGATCATGTTTATACTATATAGAGATTTTATATATAAAAAGACCTATGTAATATACAAGTGCAGGAAACCCAGTATTGAAAAGAGAAATAGAGCTAAATTGCCACAGCCACTGCTTTTGCATAAAGATCTCATGTGCTTTTTCCTGATTGTTGATAGTTATTTCTGCCTTCTAATCATTTATCATGTTCATGTTATTCTTTTCTTAATTTAAAAGTATATAGTTCTGTACTTAATCAGACTCCCACATAAGCCTCTGGCTTCAGCATAAATCTGAACATCTATTTTATACCTTAAAGTAGTATTATTTGTAACAATTTAAATTGAAGTATAACCTGTTGGAAATGCTAAAATTTTAGTACTTCTCTTCATTACTTTTCATTTATAATTTAAATACAGACTTGCACCTGATTAGTTTATAAATTTGAATGTATATTTAGTTTGGTCACTTTTAAAGCAGATGTCTTGATTATTATAAGAAATTAATGAGTATCTATTTAGTTACATATTTAAGATTTTAAAAGACAAATAAGGTGATAAAAACAAACGTTATTCCATTTGACCTTTTTCTTTATGCTAGTGGGGGGTCATGAAATTTGTTTAGATAAAAGTAATACACACTTTCAAAAGGGTCATTTTCCATAGATCTATTATTTGCAAGTACGGTGCTCTGCTTTTATTCTTTTGTTTTTAGAAGTGGTCAAGAACTATAATACTTTAGAAATACCTATTTCTCTGTATGTTACAAAGTTTTTTTGAGAATAAGAACTTTTAAAAAAAATGATCAGCAGTGGTAACTTAAGATTATCCTAAAGTGATCACAGCCTTTCCATAGGTTCCCTTGTGAGCTCTAAAATCCTTATTTGGTCTTCTCTGAACGTCCACGTTCTGTACTTCTCTCTTCTCTGTCTGCTTCCCACCGAGAAACTCCAAGCAGAGCTTTAATCAGTGGTTCTTAAAAGAGGAGCCGCAAAGGGAAGCCTGTGTCCCGGAAAGCTTCTCTCCCAGTGGCAGCAGGAAGCTCTCAGCCCTCAGTCCTGACCCCTTTCTCTTGCTCTTTTTGCTCATTTGCCTGTTTCTTTTTGAATATTTCAGGTGCTACTGTGGTATTCTAACAAGTAGTATCCAAAGAAGGAGATTTGGCTGAATATGGGGCTACCAATAAGTAGAAATTCCAAACCACTTTTTCACTTTATTAACATATCAAGCAAGAGTGTTAAAAAAGAGCCTCTTTTTGTAATGTCTAGCTAATGAGAAAAGTCCTTAGGAAGGCAAATGTGGGACAGTGTAATATGGTTGGGGAAGAGAAGAATCAGATAATATAATTAACTTCAGAAATTTTTGTATTGTTAATTGAATTTGTATTACGAAAGTCCTTCAAAATGTTAAGCCAAAAGGTGTATAAATAGCTGTGGTGTATAAATAGCTGACTCTGATTTTCAGGCCTATATTTCATAGCAAATATCAGATATTATTCTAAATTTTGTATTTAAAAATTAATGGACACTTGACAAACATTTTTTTTTTTTTTTTTTGGTGCGGGGATCGAACTCAGGACCTTGTGCTTGCAAGGCAAGCACTGTAACCACTGAGCTAAATCCCCAGCCCCGACTTGACAAACATTTCTTAATACAACAGTTGCTAACATTTTTGTCAAGAATCTCTTTGATATCTGATTAAAGTTAGGTGGCCTTTTTTCAGAGTAATGCTGATGTGTGTGTACATAAAATTTTGCATAAAACTATAGATTATCTCTGAACTTCCTAAAAGCTAGAAGTTCTCGCTCAGGGGTGTGCTACATGGGAAAAAACGTGTATTTTTATAAAGACATGGGTGAATTATAATTTATTAAAAACATCAGTCAGTGGGGTTGGGGATTTAGCTCAGTGGTAGAGAGCTTGCCTAGCAAGCACAAGGCCCTGAGTTCGATCTCCAGCACCCAAAACAGTAACAACAACAACAGCAAACATTAGTCAAGAACTGTTCTGGTGTTTGGGCTACATACTTTCTTCATCAAAAGGCCCAGGTTCCAATGGGAAGGAGCTTAACTCAAAATCAGAACATACGGGTTGACTTAAAAACCTCCGAATGAGGTCACTGAGTATTGTTCTAGGGAATTGCTGTCCAAGACCACCTCCAGGACTGTCTGTGGGTAAATAGCATGCACTTCTAGGCATATAGCAAAACGTGAATTTATTTATTTATTGCAATATTGGGAATTGAGACCTGGGCTATGCACACGCTAGGCCAGTGAGCCACATCCCTAGCACCTGGGTTCAGTTTTAAATTAAATTTTCTTATCACTTTTCCTTAATCTCTTTTTCTTCATGTAACCAGTTGTCAGTATGCAGATCTCTCTCAGAAGAGGGTCTCTTTGAGGTAAGAATAGTTGAGGGACCTGCTGAGAGGATCATTTGAAATTCTGGCTGAGTTATATTGCTCTCTGGATTACTTAGAAAACATGGGCTGTTGTTTGGGTGGTTGTCCAGTTAAAAGCAAAGCTCAAGAGAATAAAATGCTACCGCACAACTTCCCCAACACTGTCTTTTATGTGATGAGGAATTAATTGGAACCGTTTTACTCTATGCCTGCATCCTTTGATAGTAGCAGAGGTGTTTGAATGAGGCTTGTTTTGTGGCTATACTGTTACTGTGTAAGTGACTTTAAAAATCTTGATTGAAATAAGCAGAATTCAGCCTTTTATGAGCAGGTATAAGTCACTTTATGTTTAGAGCGGTGTTCTGGAAGAGTCAAGTCTAGAGGAAGTGTGTTTTCCTCAATGCTCACAGTTAAATTCTTACTCTCAGTCCATTCATATTGAGAGTGATGAGTAGTGACTGATGAAGCACAAACCGGTCAGACTCTCTTGGCTGTTATGGTTCGGTGTCGAGGTGTTTCACTGTATTCTTTGGTTCTTACTCATTTCCAGGAATCACTCTGCATGATGAACCTGTTGATTGGGCAGCAGCAGGCGATCATGTTAGTCTTACTTTGGTTGGGATGGATATCATCAAAATCAAGTGAGTAAGAAAATAAGTGTAGCAACCATCATTTTGGATAAAGGATACCAAAACACATAGATTTTGCAATCCACTAGATTAGTTTTGAACTTTATTTGGCCTAAAATGGACACAAGTTGAAGTATTAGCAAATGTTACTTAAAATTGGAATTAATACCTGTCAGCACAAACTTCTCATGTTCTTTGAATGAAAGGTGTTATGTTATAAAGCCATGCTTTAACCTAGAAGGGAAGAGAAGTTCCTAATTTACTTGCTTTAGTTTCTTTATAAATGATATTAGGGGTATTCTTATTGGATGTAAATTTGTTTGTCTACTAGTTGTCTTCCCTCATTTGTTGTTGTTGTTACAGTGTTGGCTGTATATTTTGTGGCCCCAAAGAACCCATTAAAGCTTGCACACGTTTCAGAGCCCGGATCCTCATCTTTAATATTGAAATTCCTATCACTAAAGGATTTCCTGTAAGTTTCAAGATATTTTGTTGTTCTTATTTTTTACAAATTCAAAGTAGCTTTATCCTTAAAAGTAAAAACTTTATTAGATGTTATCTTTATTTTTTAAATCAACATCTTATTATTCTCATTTAGAAAAATGAAGTTAGAATTTAAAAATGATTTTGTTTTTTATTTTGACCATTGAGCCCAAGGACTTTTTCAAAGTGGCGTGGAGAAATTATTTTATAATTAATAAGATGCAAAGTGACAAGAACAAAATTTGGGGGGAAATGGTAGATAACTTTTCCCTTTGTAGTAGAGTTTACCTAATAGTTTTTAATTGGGCCTCTCTGGATTTTTGTTTGCTAAAATATGCTTATTTGTATTGTTTCCTGTTATAGAATAGATTGTTTTTGGAAATCACAAAAATACAGAAAATATTAATGTATAATTTCATAATATATAGAGATCTACTCTTTACATTTCAGTGTATTTTTTTGTGTACATATTATTCACCCAGCATGTGTACATACTGATATTTGTGGGTCCATCCTGGGACTTGTTGACTTACAGCAACATATTCAGACCCTACGTGCTGTGAGGTTGGTTTGTAGGTCATCACTAATCAGCATTATTTGGATATACACTTTTTATGGAAGGAAGGTGATTTTAATAACATAATGTTACTTATCCAGGAAAGATTACTTGTGAGTAGTCTGAATTTCTTGTTGACATGTAGTTTTTTTCACAGATTTAAGGCCATACTCTATAGTTTAGTACCTTGCTTTTGTCACTTGACAAGTATTTTTCCTTGAGCTTTTTTTTTTTAAAATCATTTCATGTAGTACAGATTCTGCATGACAGTGAGAAAATGTTTCTCAGTGGGTAACCTTTTTCACCATTTGATGATGAATCATTCAGATAATATTAAGATAGTAATAGTAATTGACCTTTCAACTTTTTGAAGTTAGTGATAATGTTTAATAAGAGATTGAGAACAAATTTATTTAGCTCATTTAATTTTGTCTTGTAATTATGCATCTACGTTTGAGATAATCATGTACTTCACTTAAAATTATTTCTTATGTAAACGTGATCATATAAAAATCATGTTTGTGAGATACTCTTGAAGTACTTTAACATTTATAGCACATGTATTCTGTACACTACAAAAAGGAAAAGTACCTCATCAAGAAGTTTGTTATAGTTGAAAATACTCAACTTTTAACTATTCAAAATTCACATGTTGAGCAGCAAATAACTACCAGTTATTGCTTTTGAAGGGATAGAGCTCATTCATAGAAAGCGATGTGTCCTATGGGGAGATGGAGAAGGTAGTTTCTGTATGTTTTTACTCATTCAATAATAATATTTGCCATTGGAGAGGTGGAGAGGTCAGGAGGTCAGTATAACTTTGAATAGCAATACCACCTTCCTATCTACAGTAGCCTCAAAAATATGCATGAATTGAAAGTATTCAGCATTGCTTTACAATATTCTACCCATGTATATTAATTCACAAATACTAGGATAAAACTTGATTTAGAAAAAAATGGTTGTTTTTTTTGTCAATTAATTTACTTGCTATAGGAATAAAACTTCCCCCCCCAATTTTTTTGAACAAGAAAGTCTTCTTAAGCAAAATTTTACTATTTGGAGACTAATTCCTCAATACTACATAATTATAATAAAATTTCCTTTAGTTATAAACTCTATATATTTTAAAAGAGGAAATCATAGAGGAATGGATTAGATTGTAAGTGCATTTATATTTGATTTTGCTTTATAGTGGCAAATTATGCATAACAAAATTTTCCGCTTTGATCATTTTTAAGTGTGTAATTTAGGGGCATTAAGTACATTTCATAATGTCATGTAAGGGGAACGATGCAATATTTATGTTTTTGTGTTTAGGTTATTTCACTTGTAATGTTTTCAAGATTCATGCATGTTGTGTCATATATCAGATTGCATCTCCCCTGCCCTGGGTGTTTTTTTTTTTTTTTTTTTTTTGAGACAGCGTCTCACTATGCAGTTCAGGCTGGCTTTGAACTCAACTACGTAGTCCAGACTGACCTGCAACTTGTGGTGATCCTCCTGCCTCAGCCTCCCGAGTGCTGAGATTACAGGAGTGTGCCACCACGTCTGGCTCCATCACTTTTTAAGATTGAATAACATTCCATTATGTGTATTTCACATTTGGTTTGCACAGTCATTCGTTGATCATTTAGTTGTTTCTGTCTTTTTGCTATTATGAATGATGATGCTATGAACATGGGTGTACAAGCATCTGTTTGAGTCCCTGCTTTCACTTCTTTTGACGTATACCTAGGAGTGGAATTGCCAGATTATATGGTAATTTCTATGTTTAACTTCTTGAAGAACCACAAATTGTTTTTCACATGGGCTGTTCCATTTATGTTCCTACCAGCAGTGAGCTAGGCTTCTATTTTTCTCCACTTACTTGTTTCTTGTTGATTCCATTTTTCAAGGGGAAGGATATAATTTTTTTTAATTGCTAAACTATTGGGTGTCAAACGGTATCTCATGGGTGGTTTTTATTTGCATTTTTGTAATGATTAGTGATGTTGACAGTTTGTTCATGTACTTACTTGGCTATTTGTGTACCTTTGGGGAAATGTCTATTGAAGTCCTTCCTATGCCCATTTTTATATTAGATTATTTCGTTGTTGTTATAAGAATTCTTTATTTGTTCTGTGTATTAATCATTTATCAGCTATGAGTTTAAAATAGTTTTTTCTGTTTTGTGAGGTGCCTTTTCACTGTCTTTATAGTGTTCTTCAGTGGACTAAGATTTGTAATTTGGAAGAAGTTCAGTTTATTTTTTTGTTTTGTTGCCTATGCTTTTGATGTCATGCCTAGGAAATTGTTGCTAAATCTAATGTCAGGAAACTTTTGCCCTGTGTTTTCTTTGAAGAGTTTCATATTTGTACTTCATATGTTTAGGTCATTGATCCGTTCTGAGTTAATTTTTGTATATGGTGTTAGATAAAACTTCATCTTCATTCTTTTACATGAGGATATGCAATTTTCTTAGCCAGCACCATTTGTTGAAAAGACTGTCCTTTCCCTAATGAATAATCTTGGAACCCTTTTTGAAAACCATGTGACCATATATTAGTTGATATTTTTAAAATATAGGTTACCTTAGAAGTTTAAGGAAAACAATAACTTGTTTTGCACCTAATATGATGTGCCTATTATAGTTTATAAAACACTAGATATTCGATTCTCATGACTCCATACGAAGTGAAATTCTAATCCTGAAACCCTTCAGTCTAGTGTATTTCAGAACTCAGGAATGTTAGGATTTTAGTAACATAAAAAACTGCGTGTATTATTATTTAAAACCCCTAACAGAAAGGGAGGCGGTATCAACAACCTTTGATGAAACATGTTATTTCTGGACCAAAACATATTACTGTTAACACTTATCTGAGATGCACGGGACTGTAAATTGCCTCATTTCAAGTCCAGTTTTGCTACCTTCATAGATTTATAACAGACTTTGGGAAAAAAAAGTTTAGGTATTCAATCTTTTGGGATTTGGAATTGTAGGTAAGAGATTGTGGCCCAGTGTTTATATTGCCTCTATTAACAGATGAAGAAATAGAGACTCTGAGAGGTTGTAATTACATGCATGTTAAGTGGTTAAGGCAGGTAGCATTTTTCATCTCTTTCATTATGAAATCGAACACTTTAATTGTTGCTGAATGTGACATTGTCCCCCCTCCCTTGTGTTGAAACAGTTCACAGTTGTGGAACATCTACTGTGCCAGGTGCTTTGAACCATCCTATTTATCAGCACAGCACTGTCAAAGCCTACCTGTTTCATAACTGAGAAAACTGATTTACACACTGAGAGTTGAGATTCAATCCCAGTTTTTTTTCCTACTACTCCTTACGTAAAAATAATAGTACAGCAACAATAACAGTTGTTGTCAGTGAGTCAGTCTCTTACTCTTTACAATCACCCAGATATGATGTTATCTTCCACTTTCACAGTGGAAAAAGCTGACAAGAAGGTTGTGCAGTTTACTAAAGCTTAAGCTGCCTCTCACAAACTTTTTCCCTTAGTAAGTTAAGTGCCTCCTGATTAGAGTGGTAGGACTCAGACAAGGCACCTGGAGATACTGACCAATTCCGAGCAGTAGTGCTTCACTGAGTATAATTACATGTAAATGCCAACAGAAAAGGCTAGAACTGCTGTGTAAACAGTTTTTCAGTGTTACAGGTCTGTGTTTTAGGTGCTGTTACACTACCAAACTGTCAGTGAACCCGCCGTTATTAAACGATTGATTAGTGTCTTAAACAAGAGCACCGGAGAAGTCATGAAGAAAAAGCCTAAGTGAGTATTTGAATGCAGAAATCATAAAAACTAACCATTTAAGCAAATTCTCTACAGGTTAACTGATTTGTATAGTATTCCAGAAATTATGTTTTTAATGACTAGATTAATACAAACATTAGGAACAGATGTTTAAGAAGATGAATTTATGTCTAGCCACTGGTTTCAGGTTTCAGCTTTGTGCTTTTCCTGTTACCTACTTGACAAGCTCATTGCCTGCGCTAAGAAGAAAGTCATCTACACGTTCGGCAGTGCTTTGTTCTTTTCCCTCCTTGGAAAGTATTTTCTCCTTAGAAGTCCACATGGAGCCTTAAGATGGGGTGATCTCCCCTGTTTGGCTCTCTGATGCCATGTAATATCCAGGCCTCATTGTGGACAGTCCTTTTGGTGGAGACGAGGTGGGCAGTTTTCAGGGGAAGTACTTCCTGCCAAACTTTCAGAATGCTAGAGTGAATATAACAAAATACAAATTTCCTATTCTACTTCAACTACAGCCTAACTAATAATCACAGTTTGGCTTGGCTGCCTCAGCTTTGGGGTTTTCCTAGAGTTCAGCCCTGTGGGGAATCCCACCCAAAATCCCCTTTTTTGTCCTTGGGAGTTCCTCACCTTCTGCACCTGCATTAAGAGGCCCACAGTGGTTAGTGGGTTAATGGGTTGGCAGCAGTGGAAAAGCCTTCACACTGCCCCAAACCCAGGCCTGCTGCTCAGCAATGGGGAAGGGCTACTGACCTCTCCCTCGAAGGGGTTCTTCTTAACAGGAAGGGGGCTTTAGCTCCTAGCATGAAAGTTTGTCACAATGTTGTGAAAGCATGTGACATTCTATAAGACTTTTTTTTCCGTGCTGGGGATCAAACCCAGTGCTTTGCCCCGTCTAAACAAGAGCTCTGCCACTGAACTGAACCCCCCGGCACTAAGACTAACATTCCTCGAGGACCACATTATTATGGGCTGTACCATAAATGCTTTTACATGACTTATATTCTCAGCTGTCGTATGAAGCAACTAACAGAGTGACACAAAGCTCACAGGTGGCAGAGGCTGGCTTCTAACCCACTTAGTTGGTTACATAAATTGTTTCTGTTTGTGCAGAGGCAGGTTGCTTAACCCAGACAAGTGATTTGGAGAATTTTCTATCTGAAATTGGCTCATGATGTCTAATCTTGAGTTTTCTCCTCCCTCTTCTGGTTACAGAATCCTAGTTCAGTGGTGTTAGGGTTTAATGTATTCTTATATTGGTTTTCCCTGTCATCTATTTATAACTTTGTCCTCTTCTCTCATTCTGTACCCTTATCACCTCGCTTTTCCCCTTTATTCTAGTTCAGTCACCTCATAGACTCAGTTGTTTTATACACAGTGGAATTTAACTGTATAGAAACTAAACTAAGTATAAGTCATGAATATAGCTTGATTTTCTCCTCCCTATGGGATTGGACTTCAGGTTGAAATCTTCCAAAGCCCAGTGTTTTTTAAATGAACTTGTTTGGCTTAGCCTAGCTGTCCCTCAACTAATCTTTCAGGAGAATTTATGATTTCTCTGTCTCTCTAGAGTACATCAAAATTAAATTAGAGGACATTTTCAAAATGTCTCCCTTGGGTTCTGCCTCTTTCAGTACGTCTGGATGGGGTCCGTGCACAAGGATTTTGTTTACTTATTTGTATGAAACCATTTCTAATGTGGCCCAGGTCCGATCCCTCTCATTTCCTACAAGTATCATATTGTGGCAAAGCTCTTTTTGTGATTTTTGTCCTGAATCCCTGCTGGGGAGCTGTTGTTCTTATGTGGGGAAAGGGAGTAGAGGGTAGGGACAGACTGATTCAGAGTAATCTTAGCACTAGGAAAATTGCCCTCTTTAAAGGTAACGGTAGGAGAATAGCTCAGTGGTAGAACATGTGGTTAGCATGAATGAGCGAGGCTCTGGGTTTGATCCTTAGCACCAAAGAGTAAAACAATAATGATAACTTCCTTGCATATAGTCTGAAAATTATATTCTGCAGGGAAAGATATAGGCATTATATTCGTCTTAAAATACAAATACTTCTTCATAGGAGCAAGGCTTAGTAGCAGTTTCTTTATTAGATAATTAAACATCTTTATTTCTTCAGGGAGTCAACATTTGAGGTCATTCAGAGTGGTCCTTCAGGGATAGAGCTGGATTTGGAAGATTGGTGCATGTGCATATATAGATACATCTACATGTATACTACCTAATGTTTCTTAAATCCAGGGTTATCCCTGTTGTTTTTTTAACTAACCTAAAAAAACCCAAAGGAAGGGATATTTTCATTAAAACACACACACACACAACTTTTGTTTTGAGAGATAGCTGATTTGTTGATTAAATGTGAAATACTTATTGTTCAGGTTGTTGTTATTCCTTTACTCACCTTTAATGCACATATATATCTATTTGTTCCTTTTTTCTTCCTTTCTTAATAGGTTGTTGACAAAAGGCCAGAATGCATTGGTGGAGCTACAGACACAAAGACCAGTAGCTCTGGAGCTCTACAAAGACTTTAAAGAGCTGGGGAGGTTTATGCTGCGTTACAGTGGTTCTACGGTAGCTGCTGGTGTTGTCACAGAGGTATTATACAGGGACTAATTGTGTGTCTGTGGCTGTTGATTTTTTTTAACCTGTTAAGGTTGATTCCTGAGATTTTTATGGCCAAAGGGAAGCACAGCTAAAGCGTTGGGAAAAGAAATTAAAACTTATACTAAAAATTACAAGAATGATGGGAGGAAAATGTTTGGTCATAAACCTTACAGAGAGTCTTCCAAACTACATTCTTTACTGCTGCTGTTGCTCAAAATTAAAGAAAATCTGTTGTAAAGTAGGTCATTCAGAATGCAATCTAAATTATGAAATGTGTCTAGATGCTAAAAGTCAGATGATTGGGAGTAATGATTTGGCTTAATAGAGAGCCCTCATTAAAGAGTTGTTTTTTTGTTTTTTTGTTTTTTTTTTGCTTTAAGTAGCTCTTAGAAGCTAAATGATTCGTTCAAGAAATTCAGTTAATGTATTAGTAATATTCCTGAATCATTTCTATTATGTAATGCAAAGCATAATTGAATTCTGGAGGAAAAGTCAGAAATGAACCAGGAAATATCAGTAAATTGAATTTTCATTCACATTATCATAATATGAATTTGATGAATATTATATTTTAAGGGAGACTTAATGTGATTATTTTCTGCATAAAACTATTAAGTTCATTTAATTGGATATCTACTTTGAATACAGAGCTTTAAGTTGCATCTGAATTTACACATGGATCATGAAAAATCTTATTTTTAAGCTTCTAAAGTGCAAAGAAACTTTATGTACATCATTTATATAAAATATTTGTGAAGGGCAGTGCAGGGTAGAGGTAAAAAGAACAAGCTCCAGAGTTAAAATGCCCATTTGTGTTCTTGTTCCACCAACTTCTATTAGCATGAGTACGTTTCACCTTTAATGTATTCATCTGTAAAGATAGGGAAATGGAATCGGTCTCTTGGAATTGTCACACAGGATGATCCCCGGAAAGCACTGGGGACAGTAATTGTCTCTGCGTTCAGTCATCAACATCACATTTATTCTCTCAAGACATTCTTTATGAAAGAGCTTTCTAAAAAGAAGGTGGAGTTTCTTGTGGAAAATAAGGGAAAGAGTATAGAAAATCTTAGAAATGGCATGACTAGGAAGGGAGGAAAATGTAGGAGGAAGAATAAAGTTTACTCGAGCTAATAAATCACTGTCATTTTCTCTTTTTTGTCGTTCTTATAATGCAGTTGATTAAATTGTAGGAAATATCTTTTTCCCTTACAGATAAAAAGAATGACTGATTAAATTACTACAACTATCTTTTTTTTTTATTTACAGATAAAAGAATGATGGATCAGAATTTCTACCATGCTTCCAAATGAAATAACTCACCACTGATTTTAAAGAATCCAGTGATACAGTTAAAAAAATGATATACAATTGATATTTTTTAAATGAGAGAGAAAATTTAAGCTAAAAACAGCTGCAAAGAAGTATTAATAATCATTTCTGTAAAATTTCAAGTTGACAAGAGGCAAAGAAAGGCTAATATGGCACTTTCATTTAAAAAACTCCTTTCTCTTTGACATGATAGTAAATAGATTTATTTACTTTGCTGAAATTTATGGAAAGTATCAGAAATAGTATTAGAAGATACTGACATCATCATGAAGTAGACTGTACTTACAGCCAAACCAAGAATGTTCAAGTGTACCATACATGTTTTAAGGAAAATAACTAAATTGGAGTTTTGAGGCAGTTCATATTAGACCTGAAAACTTTTGAAGTTAACCCTAAGAAAGAGGGTTATAATAAAGCTGTTTTGTATTGAGCATAAAAATGCCTTTTGAACAAGTCAACTTCTGAAAGCAAAATTTGGAATTATTGGAAGCTGTTCTGTTGGTAACTAAGATATTATTTAAGGTGTTAAGCCAGCTAATAAAATGCCTTAGTTTGAGCATAACGCAATATGTGTTTTGTTCTTTAGACATTTTTGAGATTCTCTTTCACTGTCACTAAATATGACTTGGGAGTTTTGTGGGATCTTTTTCACCTAAGAGTTTTCTGGCTCTTTCACATGAATTCTTGCTTTTTACCCTAATAACAAATCAAATTTAGTCTTAAATGTTTCTAACCATACCTTGGTTTTCCCATTATCACTTTTAGAATTACGTTTATAATGACCGTATCAGTGTCTTGCCTACCTTGTAGATTGTGAGTCCCTTAGGAGTAAAAGTCATGTTTTTCTTTAAAGTTTCAACAAAAAACCCCAGGTTTACTTATTAAACAAGACTTTATTGGGCTGCCTTCTGGATCTAAGGAGCTTCAAAATAGATTTTGTCCTTTTCTGAGCCTTGCACCCTGATTTGATGGACTATTTCTGATCAACTTTTTAAAATTAGAAAATGACGTGATTTCATATATGGATAGCTTACTGTGTTTATAAGAATATTTTTTTTTTTTTTCCGGTGCTGAGGATCGAACTCAGGCCCTTGTGCTTGCTAGGCAAGCACTCTAATCACTGAGCTAAATCCTCAGTCCCGCTTACTGTGTTTAACAGCATTTCTTTTTTCTTAATTGGAGAACAACAGCCACATCAGCAAGTATGTGTTCACTAAGTGAACAACACATCCTTATATTTCTGTATGAAAAAGTATTTGGGTAATCACATCAGAGTAAACTCACTGAGGCAAGAAAGTATTTATGTTTTATTAATTGGGAATTTAACAGGTACATAGAACAGAAACCTAATTTAAAGTCGCTTAAGTAACAAGGAAAAATTTTTGACTGGATATAACTGAAAAAATTAGAGGACTTTCCTCCCTTTGAACCAGTCTAGATCGAACAGCTCATGTGGTATCTATGAGGTCTCTACTCTCGTGTTGGATTTATCCTCAGATCTGTTGAATCCTCCTGCAATGCCAGATTCTAGACAAGATATAGTCATATGGTGTCTCTAGGCCCTCTTTGTGGGACAAAGACAGGCAAAAGAGCATGTCTTTTCCAGAAGTCCTAGGACCATCTCATCATTGACTTGTGATTGGGTTTTGTCTCTTTCTCTGGGACACCCTCATGGTAGAGTGTGAAGTCAGTACAATTTAAAGCACAGAGTTTGGGGAAGGGTGTGAGCTGAGGGGTGGTTGAAATTCAGTGTATTACTAGAAGGGAAACTGGGTTGGGGGGGTAGCAAGAACAAGACACATCTATTGTGTCTATTACATAAGGCCATGATAGAACTAAGAATTTTAAGGATGTAGCATAAATAACTACTACTAGTAGTAGAAATGAATGTGTTATTCATTACTTCCTCCTTAAATTGGGATAAAGTACAATCTTTGTATTATGTTTACAATTGATTGTTGTTGAAGGGGGTGCTTTTATTAAAAGGATCCTCTATTGGGAAGAGTGTTAATAGCAGAAGGTTGGGATTAATTAGAGACAAAGAAGTATAGCAGTCAGGTCAAAGATTGACTGTGGCCTGATTTCCTTACCTTGGCCCTTCCATCCATGCTCAGTTAGTATATCCATTTTGTATCATTTTGGTTCAGGGTTAAGTTTTTTTTCCCCTCAGGCTATTTCTTGTCTTGACTTCCTTTTTGTGGTTTCTGTGTTCTTCACACCTATGGCTTTGTCCTCTGTCCTTGACTCTTTGTAGGGCTCTACTGATCAGTTGCCTGTGGGGTAAACTTGCTTGAAATCATTACAGAACCATGTTTTGACCTAGTGGTTTTTTACACATTCACTTATGATAATAACTCAGCCTGTCTATATTATGAGAGATGTTTTAGGAAATGACTTACACACCTAGTCTTTTTCCTCCCATGAATATGCATACCAATAATAATTTGAACCATTCTGCCTCTGTAGTATATATTTATTTTTTATATAGTTGTGAACATCCAAGATACTTTAATTTCAAAATGTAATCAGGGTTTATCATTAGAAATATTAGTAGCAGTTTTTTAAACATAAAAATAACAAAATTACCAACGCTGATGTATAGAAATTAGTTAAGATTATACAGTTAAAAAATACAGACAAAAAGACTCAATAAATAGTATTCAAAAGAGAGGAGAACTAGATAGGGAAAAAGGGGATAAAGAAGGAAGGTTAAAAGGAAAGTAAGATGAAAGGGAAAAAAATGGAAAAATGTAAATAAACTTGTTGCAAATAGGGTGGGTGAATGGAAGGGAGGGGAGGGGAAGAGGGGGGAAAACCAAGACACATCATGTACAGGTACAAAATAACCATGTTGATTATGATCATTACGTATACAATGTACCAATACATGTTCTTGGTAAGAAATAAAAATTTAAAAAATAAAAGACTCAATAAGAACTAACTGGGCATCGTCATCTTCCCGTGTTCCTCAAAAATAACTACAGAAATGCATGAGTAGAAAAGGATTCAGTTTTTCCATGTTGCTTGTGTCCAGGCACAGGAGAAAGTGCATAAGCCTCAGATCTTCTCAGGCCTGACAGTCCAGCCAAGGGGCGCTTAGTACCACGCACTATGAAAGAGAGTTACTGGTGTGAAAGCCTCCAGGAGTAGAGTGCCCTAAAGACAGTGCAGCAGGGACGAGGTGAGGAGGAAGTGAAATTAATGCTGCTGTATACTTACATAAAAAATTTTCCTGAGTCAATTAAACTGGTAAATGATGGTCCTTCTCCTGCTCATTCAGAAATACAGTGGGTGAAAGAGGGAGGCAGATTTTGCATTGGTGAAATAGTCCAGTAGGGCAGCTTTTAGCCTTCTTACTTCAAGATTTAAAATTCCGCCAACAGTAAAAATCATTCTTTAGAACCCATCCACATCCAGTAAGAGCCACACCAATGAGAATGTAGCGGTGGGCCCAAAGCCAGCATGAGCCTGCAGAGCTGAACCCTGGCAGGATGGACGGGCCACAAGGCAAGATAGGAGCTCAGTTTAACTGCAGCATGGTTTTGTTTGTCCTCTTGTCTGGTGAACCACAGCACCAAGTTGGGGTCTTTCTTCAACCGGGGTGACCTGTTAAGTCTGGAGGACTCAGATACGCTTGCATCCAGAAAGGAAACCAACAGCTGGGTGGCTGGGATTCTGCTAGCACTCAGGTGAGCCGTGCAGGTGATTGAGAGTAATTTATACATCTTGGAGATCCATTTATTTCGTTTATTATTTAAAGGTGAATAAGAAATACAGTAGCAAGCCCATGGAAAAATACTACCCGAAGAGTATTTCTGGGCACATGGAAGCAAAACTGGTGTCTCAGATGTAGGAGAATGGTGCTTTGCTGAGGAAAGAATCGGAGAGGTTAGAAGAGACTGTATTCGCTTCAGAGAGGTTAGAAGAGACTACATGGGGACCTAAATCCTAGATTCAAATACTCACTGAAAGCTGTAAAGAATAGATTATAATTCTGGAAAGTTAGCTTAATGAGGAAGCTGACCTTGGAAATCATCTCTAGAATGCAGATAGATGGAAATGGGCAGGAAGACTCCAAAGTTGTCCAGGAAGAGGGTACATCATATTTTATATAAAACACAAGTGATTACAAGTGCATTTTCTGTTAAAACTTTGTATTTTTTTAAATTCTTTTTTTTGTCCTGTTGAAACTTTTGTGAGATTAAGACACTTTGTAAATATAAAAGAAAGCTCCCCTGAAAACTCATCCTTAGAGAAACAAATGATTAGATAACCACAGGCTTTTCTATTTTTAACTTTAGGTTAAAGGGAGGGTGACCCACGAATTCAGCACTCTGCTATGGTACTCCTTATAGGTGAGGGTGAGAGAGTCTTGGGTGTCCTGCCAGAGAGATGAGGGCAATAGGAAGGATTGAAAAATACTTTGATCATAAAGAGATAATCAAGATTTGGGAGATGATGGTAGAAGGTTCTGCGGCAGGTCCTGGCATTTGCTGATGTCATTGAAGACCACGAGAACACGAGTACAGTCAAAATGAGTTGCAAGAATGCAAACCACCAGGAACTGTAGGTGCTTCTCCGTAAGAAGCTGTGAGGAGGGGCTTATGGAGTGTGAGTACACGCAGGCAATTTTGGGAAGGGCCAAGTGAGTGAGAGTTTCTTCTGGAGTGAGTGCTATTGGAAAGTGGAAATAATTTTGCTATTGGATGCCTTATAGTTCAGTTGAAAGAGTGGAACAGAGCAGCAGTTACTTATGTCAGCCACAAGAGGGGGTGTTGAGTTACTTCTATGGTTTGTACAGTGCTCTTTTTGTCTGCTTTGCCACGATTACACTAACTCACTTTTTCAGGATTCCTGAGTGACCTTACTGATGTTGGCGATTCGGGAATTGCTGATGTTCAACAGGAGAACGTCATAGTCTAGCTGTGAGTGCCAGGTCAGTGTTCAGCTTCCAGAAATTACATTTTCTCTCACATTGAAACGATTTGAATATGTAGAAGTAAAGTGGTAGTATAAATGTAGTTGTAAAATACAATGTAAAATAAAATAATGAAATAAGTGAATTAAATTACACCTTAAATGTGAAGACATGAAGTGTGAGAAGAAAAAGCAGTAAGTTTCTTAAAGTCTAATAAAGTCATTATTTTGTTCTGATAATCATATGAAACAAAGTTTTAATGACCTTTAGAGTAATCGCTAAGGGAATTAGTGAAACTTCATGCACAAGACAAAAACAATGATATGTAGTCTGCAGAGTAAAAGATATAAAATAAAGCTAATCAAGTAAAGACAAAGGCAGCAATTAAAACAATAAAACTAGGCTTTTCAGTCTAGTATCAGTCTAAAATGATAGACTGATACTGCAAAGCTAATGATAATGCTACTTACAAAAAATAAGCCTATTGATCCCCAGCACCAAAAAAAAAAAAAAAAAAAAAAAAAAAAAAAAAAAAAAAAAAAAAAAAAAAAAAAAAAAAAAAAAAAAAAAAAAAAAAAAAAAAAAAAAAAAAAAAAGCCTAAAATGAAATGGCAAATGGGACAGAAAAAAGGCACAGATATATTGGGGAAATAAAAATAACTGATTGGTTGGGTATCTACCACATGTTAGGCAATCTTCATCATATAATAGTACATTTAATGTGTATTTATATGAGGTGGGCATTATTAATTTGTCTATAGAGGGGGAAATGAAGCCTAGCGGGATTAATAAAAGTAGTAAGTTACAAAGTCATGGTTTGAATTTGATTATAAGTCTGACTGAGGCATATTGATACTACACTGCCTCTCCTGAAGTCAGGATATCAAAGCAAGCAAGCAAACAAAGAACATTAAGATCAAGAACATCTCATATTGTTGAAGTAAAATGCATAATTACAAAAATAAAAGTATCAAATAGCATCAAAATGTCTAATGAAAATGTATTAGAAACTAAAGTACATCATTATAATTATTGGAGACTTTCATAATATTGCCTTACAGAGCAGGTAATCAAAGTTTTTAGAAGACTTAAGTACAAAAGCGGAAAGAATGAACATACATATTGAGAGAATGTACTATTATAAGTCATTTTCTTTAAGAATTTAAGTGAAGACTAAATGTTAGAAAATTTACTCAGTGGATCAGCCCATAGATCTCAGAGTTCTCTTTCAACTTTGGAATGGCTTAAACAGATTTAGCTCTCCTCCTTGAACTGGTACTGAAATTACTGGTTACAGAATATAAAATAGCTGGATGAAATATCTAAATCTTTAATAGTTACTTAAGTGAGTAAACAAGACAACTTTTAAAAAATGACCATGCGTGTTTCAAAAGCAACCAAATACAACTTTTATAAGTGAAAAAATATAAATAATTGAAACTAAAAACTGGTAGACTAAACAGATCAGGTGCAGCTAAAAAAAAAAAAGAATTAGTGACTTAGAACATAGATCAAAAAATTTACCTGGAATATGACACAGATATGGATATGAAAAAAATTCATTTTGAATAAAGAATACCATGATAATGCATGTTTTATATAAAATTAAAGTTTTAGAAAGTAGAAATGCAGAGAATGGATATACAAGAAATTCCCAAGTCATAACTAAAACATTTCCCAGAACTAAAGAAAGACATGAGCCCACACATAGAAGCATAATGATAAAAAGAAATCCACATCTAAATACACCATGGTGAAATTGCAGAATATCAAAGACAAGGATCCTAAACTGCAAGAAAAGTCAAATCTACAAAGGAACAGGAATTAGCCAAAATGGAACACAGAAGCAACAGAATATCTTCAAAGGGTTAAAGAAAGTCTGTGCTAACCCCTGAGAGGTTGTGCTTATTCATGGAATATGAGAAAACATGCATAGTAGCAACTGCCACCCATCCAAAGCTCTGTTTCTTGTTTTTTTTCCCATCGCCATAACAAAATGCCTCAAGGCAGACAGCTTGTAACAAGAGAAATTTCTTCCTTGCATTCTAGAGGCAGGAAGTCAAGGAGAGAGTGCGGGACATTGAGTGGCAGAGAAGCACTCGCTTCTCCCAGCTCTTTTGTGAGGGCACTAATCCCACCCATGAGGACAGGACAGTCATTGCATAACCAGCTCCTAAAGGCCTGCCGCCACTTAATACTATCGCCCTGCAGGTTAAGTTTCGACATGAATTTTGAAGGGACACAAACATTCAAACCACAGCCCTCTGTCTACACAAGAAAGGCTCTCCTGGCTTGGTCAGATCAGGCCAGGCCCAGTGAGAAATGGATGGACTCGAATACTGTTGCTGTTTAATTTGTCTAATGTCTCTTCTCATTCCTTGTTTGTACTTTAGTTTCCTGATTACGTCTGAGCTGCCTAAGTTACCCTGCTTCAAGTGAGAATAAATGTCTCATACATGAACTTTGGAGAGTTTACGAGTTTGGTTATTTGGCAATTCAAATAGTTTGTTCAGAGAAGGGAACATGCGAGGAATGACTTAAGAGTTGGGGTTTCCTGATAGTCACTTCTCACAGTATATAAATAAATTGGAAATTTGGTGTTAAATATTAATCTTATGAATTTTGTTAAATGTATATATTATTACTGCACTGGCAAAATCTGGCCTCAAAGCCCAGAAGCCAGACGTTGAACTAAGGTGGTTTCAACAAAATATGTCGAAGCCGTGGAGCACATATGGAGTCCTGTGGCAGCAGCAACCGAACCGACACTTTCATCTGAGGATTTTTGTTAGGTTTATTTCCTTAGCTCATCCTTGTTTGCAACTACACAATATATTCTTACTGAGGAAGATTTCAGGTTATCAACAGCATAATATTTACAGGTTTGGTGTGGTAAAAGGATTCAATGTTTAAAAGCTAATTCCTCAAACATGAAGTATAAAAGATGCTCCTAAATAATTGCTAATAGCAAGAGAAGATAATTTAAGATTATTTTAGAAAAAATGAAAATACTGCTGCAGTACTTGCTAAGCCTTCAGAAAGCTGTATATTAATGGTTTCCTCTTTGCATTGGCTTCTTAGAAAACTTACAGCAAAATTTGCAGCTCAGCCCTAAAATTGTACCAGCATTATAAGTTAGGTGCTATATAAACTATTTTTATCTCTGGTTTTATCTTTTTTGCAAGCCCTTATTTTCTGTTCTTCCCAATATATTCTTCCCCACCCCCTCAACTTTATTGTAATTTGAGTATTTTTATTTCTGTATGTTACTGCAAATCATTGTGAAATGCAAAATAATATAAATAACTCAGCAAAGTAAAAAAAAGTATGTGTAATACATATATATATCATATATAATCTGTATTAAATGTATGTTACACTACATAAAATACATGTGTGTATATGTGCATTATAAATGTATATAACATAAAGAACTAAGAATACCCTTATTTTTATTACCAACATAAAAAGGTTAGAAAAACCTCAGTAGAACCACACCCTAATTAATTCACTACGAAAACCTAGAAAAGCAACAAAATGAGTCTCCTCAGGAAGTATATGTATGAGTCCATACTAATACAAATTATTGAATAAATAGATAAGGGCAGGGGGAGAAGAGACAGATCTCGCTAGAAGAAGCATTTCAAATAATTTATGTAGATATTTTGTCCTCAAGGGGGTGGAACGTTACTCCCTACTCTCGAGTGTGGGCTGAGCATGGTGACTTCTTTCCCAACAGTACAGTCCAGAAAGGTGTTGGAAAAGAAGAATAGTTTTATAGTGGAGAAAACTGTTAAGTATTACCTTACCAGATGATGAAAGTTAGCACCAACAGTGAAGTCATGCTGGTCATGGGAACCACATATATAATGATAGAGTGATCTTCCACTCATAACACCTGTCTAATCACAGGAAAAACACCATGCAAATTCCAATACAGGGCTGTCCTACAGATTTCTTGACGAATACTCATCAAACCTGTGAAGGTCATCAAACACAAGGAACATCTGAGGAATTTATTGTCAAGAGGAACAAATGCAATGTGATGTGATGACTAGGATTCTGCAACAGAAACACATTAGGTAAAAAATAAGGAAATATGACTAAACTATAGACTAGTTAATAGGAATATATCACTACTCGGTCATTCGTTGTGGTCAATCTATACTAATTGCAGATGTTAATAAAGGGAAGATGGGTCAGGGTTTCTGTAAATCCAAAATGTTCTTTAAAAGGTCTATTTTCATAGATTTACATTTTTATTATATAATATTTGATATAAGCAAAATAATATATGTAAATCGTGTATCTTGAGAACAACAAAAGGCCTGTGAACTCATTCCTGTACTAATGAATTAGAAAGTCTCTATCTGTGCCGGGTTCTTGATCTCAGAATGGTAGTCCAGGGAGCCAAAGCTCCCTCCAAAGGGGAGAAAGGAGCAGTGAGACACGTGGCCTCATCTCTGATGACTTGCGTACCGGGACTGAGATGTCCATGTTTTAGGTTCCATGCTCCTTCTATTCCAGATATGCTTGAAAAATGCTGTTAGATCACTGAAGCAAAGTGAATCCTCAGAACTCATTCCCTTCATCAAGTTGGATCTGACCTGGGCTTTAGGAGGCCCAGAGGACCTGCTACTGTCTATGAGTTAGAAATGAAGGGATCTTATGCCCTGGCAGGTTTTGAAAAGAAAAAAAATGTAGTCACACACATTCTGTGAGGGTTTTGAGGGTCACGATCATTTTAGAATGGTCTGCTTTGCTGAGCAATTCTTTTCACCTCATATGTGCAAGGCGAAGTGTCATATTTTCTCTGGCCATCTGGCTCAGTAGAACCACATCCTAATTGATTCTAAGGTCTGATCCTCTCCCAGCATCCAGGCACAAAGATGGACCAGATGGACCAAGGGACTGTGGAATTAAGACGGTGGTAGATGCTTCCACAGCTTGTGGCCTTTGTAGTATCTGCTCGATAGCGACGAACTGGGTTGAATTTTTACGATCTCAGAGGTGAATGAGGTGCACACCGGCACCCTGAGGGGTTCCAGTCTTCCTTCCCTGGCCACAAACTGAAGCCTTCTCTCTGACCTGGTACTGGGCTTTCACTTCCTTCTTGATTAGGAACCTCAGTTTAGGGTCGCGTCATTAACACTTACTCTACACAGAAGCCATAAGGCCCCCGGCATAGGGTCATGACTTCCTGTGAGGAAAGGGGCTCGCTCTTCTCACAGCAGGCTCCATCTTTCCCTAGATGTGGATTCAGTGCCCTGGGGCTGCTGTCTGCAAGGCAGCCAGATGGGCAGTGGAGAGAGGACATCCGTCTTCAGTCGTCTCTGTCGGGAGAAGGCGGTGACGTGTGTGACTTGAACACTGAAGGACTTTACAGTTCATCCCCTGCTAACTGATTTGAACCTGTCTTCTAACCTCTCTGAGGCTCGGTTTCTTCTGCTAAAGAGGTAAAGTCACAATATTCACTTCCTAGTGGATTATTGTGTGGAATAAGTGCACAAATTCATGAATGGGACTGTCTTCATAGTTTGGCACTTAATGTTTGAGCAATGAACGGTTCCTGTGTGAATCCAGTTAAATCATACAGGTGCTTTTGGATGATTTTAAAGGGCTATGAACAGGGAAGTTGATGTCAGTTGAACACATAATTATCCATTTCTCACAGTATACTGGAAGTCTGTGGAATATTTCGGATCTCTGAAGGCTGGAGACTCTCAGAGTATCAGGCTCCTCCCACTTTCACTGATTGGCAAATGAGGACACTGGGGCTGGAAAAGAGACTAACTCAGGAAAAGGGGCAAAGTCACAGGGCCAACACCGGCCAGCAACTGTGAAAGGGAAAGGCAACATTTTTCTTTACTATGGCTGCACCAGTGGAACTTTTGATGCTGGAAAACTTCATAGATGGGAAATTTTTACCTTGTGACTCATACATAGATTCTTATGATCCATCCACAGGGGAAGTGTATTGCAAGGTGCCAAATAGCGGGAAAGAAGAGGTGAGTGTATTCACTTAGAGAAGACTGAAATACCCTTACGATGTTGGCAAAATATAGATAACTTGATTTTCTAAAAGCAAAAGAGGTTGGAGAAACGTGTAGAATTGTTAAATATTAGCAGAAGAAAGATTCTAAGAAGGCTTGTCTTGTAAAGTTACTACTATATCCAGGAGCAGGTCATTTTTTCTAGGCAAACTAACACACAGTCGTGTGTGTAGGTTTTTTTTTTTTTAAGTTTTAGACTTTAACAGGTAAATAGTATGATGCATTATTTGTAAGAATTATCACTATTATTAAGTGTATCCTTTTAACTACCAAGTGTCACATGAATTTGCCACTAGATCCATGGAGTCCTAAAAAATGTCCTGGTGATCATTCTCTAATAATGCTTCATGTCTTCAAAATACCTAGTATATTAAAACCAATCCTTTGAATGATGAAACTAAAAATCAAATTCTATATTTTTGCTGTTAGATTTAACTTCTTTTTCCCCTCAAAGTGCTTAATGTCACAGACATTATACTTTCTTTTAGTGATGAAGAACTAATTTTACTTGGGGGATTTTATAAAATATTTGTGACATATTTGATTAGTTATCAATTATCAAAATGAGAATGTAAATATGTATGGGATGATAAATGTAGTTGACAAATGCCATAGACACCTAATGCTGAGTGGGTTATAATTTATTCTTTTAGGGCACAAAGAACTAGATTATTTAAAACATAGTTACAGCCTTCACATATCAATATAGGTTATATGAAAGTTTTTTTTAAGAATTCAGTTATTTTTCTCCAGTTAAAATTGCAAGTCTATTTTGTATTAAAGAAAACCTTTGGCCTTGTGGATTAATATTGACCCACATTGGCTAATTTGTTGGTTAAACTGTAACCTGTAATTTTGTTTGTTTCAGAGGACCTAGGATAGATGTGAGAAATCCAGTCTTGTCTTTTCTACTCTTCCTTGTCTCACAGTGTTTTCCAAAGTGAAATTAAAAATGATAAGTTCAAGTGGAATATTTTCTGTAGCTAATGTCTCATCCCTTTTCAGAGACTAGAATAAAACAGAAAAAAACACTTGCTGTTACAGCAATAAATAATTTTTGCTTTCCAGAAATCCAACTCAAAATTACCCCACCTAATTGCATGAATCCTATATTTTTTTAGATTGAAAAAAATGGTGGCCATAAAAATACATGCAAAATTTCTGTTACTCATGGAAGATGCTTCTGGCACTGGTGTCTTCCATTTATTCATCTTCAGTTATGTGCCTCACATTCGCCAAGCTGTTCAGCTGGGAGTGAGTTGTAACCACCTAGAAAGTAGATGCTATTATCATTCTTGTCTGGCAGAGCACAGTGTGCTAACACCTCTACCTCTAATGCTTGGGTCTCACACACACGTGCACGTGCACACACACAGACACATACACACACACATTTGCTGCAGCCTTTTGCATCACAGCCTTGTAGCCATAAGCATACTGGAGTCAGGCTGCTTGGCCACAAAGACCAGCTCCACCACTTGGTATCTGCGATCTGGATTTAGAGCGCAACTTCTTCATGCCTCTGTCTCTCCATTTATGGAATGGGAATAACAATGACACCTACTTCCGAGTATTGTTCTGAGGACTAAGTGGACTAACACATCTAAAGCACTTAGCGCTTAGCATATAGTAAATACTTTCTAAGTATCAGGATGTGGTAATATTATTGTGTGTAGTAGATGAATATGTGATCTGTATTGTGGACATAAGACATGTGAAACACAACTTGGAGAATATGAGTGGACTGGAGTAGCTAAGGTCAGGTTTTTATATTGACTACTGTCAGAATTAATGCCCTTGTGGTTGGCTGGCTGTGGACCTCCCCAAGCTGCGATTGAGGTAGGAGCACCAAAGCCCACGTCTCTTCCCTCATCCTGGCTACAGGTCCACGTTGGCCATTCCATCTTTGAGATGAAACTACCATCTTTTCTTCCATGCTGGAGATGAACCAAGGGTCTTGCACATGTTGGGAAAATGCTCTACCACTGAGGCACTTCCTCAGCCCCCTCATTTTAATCTTACACCTTACTACAGCTCATCTGGAAGTAACTTTGTTCCCCGAGGAAACAAAGTAGAGCTGTGACCAGGTTTCAAGGAGGGGCTGGCTTAGGCTCACAGGTAACGTGACTCAAGAAAGCAGCTCATGGCCACCTGAAGCCCCTGGCAAAGGATTCTGGGGCTGAGCTAAGGCCCAGGAGCAGGAGAGAGCTGTAAGTGATTATCAGTAGTCATCATGTGTGAGAGAAAGGAGAGGAATAAGGCACAGGCCAAGGATTTGTTGTTTCTAGAAAAGGCAGAGCTTAGACATTGCCTAAGAGGGGAGAAAGGCAGAAAAACACTGCAACATTCACTTTGGTCCTAAGTTGGTCCACCCATACATCAGCACATATTGTTTTCTTTTGGGTATAGCCCCAGTACTAGATCCTCAGGCTTTCTGTTCAACCCCAGGTCCACTCCCCTCAACAGAGGCCCCGTCCATTGGCAGGGGCAAGGACAGTTGTTATGCCATATAGTATGTTAGATTGTGGTCTTGGATATCACAAAGAACTAGGTATGAATCTTGATTCTGCCACTTAGTATCTGTGTGACTATGGGCAAGTTACCTGAACTTTCTGTGCCTCAGTTTTTTCACCTGTAAAATGGGCATAAAATACTCAAGGTACAGGATTTTAAAAGGGGTTTGTGTATTTAGTAATGTTCTCTTTGTATGTTTAGTAATGTTCTCTTCACCATAAAATTCATTCAATAATAGGATTAGTCTTGTAAGTGCCAATGACAATCAAAGGATGTGATTTCACACAAAACTTTAGATTCTATAAAATGTTACAGGTGGATTAAGAGCGTTAGATAGTCTGCACATCTAGACCAAGTGTCTTCTCCATACAGTATTCATTCTAGATACTTTGGTGGAAGTGGAGTGTTTTTCTTTGTTTTTGTGGTGTCTCTAAATTCACCTAAACACCTGTGTCATCTACTTACAGTAGCTCAGAAGTGGGACATGTTGAGTAATTGAAATTAGGCAGAAAAAAATAACCACATGTGTAGGGATCTGTTGGAGTCTGGGTTCTTCTGGCGCTTGGGAACAGCAGCTTTACGGAGACTTCTGTCTGCTCCTCAAGATCGAAGCTGCTGTCCAGGCTGCCAGAGGGGCCTTTCCTGGCTGGTCGTCCCGGAGCCCCCAGGAGCGCGCACAGGTGCTGAATCGGCTGGCCGACTTGCTGGAGCAGTCCCTGGAGGAACTGGCCCATGCGGAAGCTAAAGACCAAGGTGAGGGCTGCCTTGGGCAGGACGTGTCTGTCTTCCGTGCTCTTTCTACAGAGCTGAGGTTAGAGTGTAGCTGTCTCTTACTACATGGTTCTGAAAATAGCAGCACGTGACATGGAGGTTGGTCATTGCTCCCTCGTTCCTGTTTGTTAGATGATTTCTTGCCTCCTCGGTGTAGTGAGTGAGACTCAGGATACCTGTGGGGATATTCCTATCCCTCCTGGGATGCCAGGGCAGCCTTCATGTGCGCTTCTCACAGCAATGGCAGGGTGAAGGTACAAACAACCAAAAAGGCCAACATGTGCAGCTGGCATGCTCCTGCTCCATTCGAAGTGAAATCACATGGCTGACCCCAAAGTCAAAGGGCAGGGACATACCCTGTCATTTGATGGAACAACTGCAGCAATCCATGGCAAAGAGCATGGGTCTAGGGGAGAAATGAGGCACGAGGGGTGATTGGAGAAGCTTCCACCTTACTGAGCAGAGGATCTCAAAGCCAAGCCAACGTTAAGAACAGTCAAGTTATTTAGAAAGTTTTCTAATGTATCAGTCACTAGTTTATTCCCAACACAGTCTCCCAATTTTTTCAGTCCTTCAAAGAATGAGGGAAATAGAGTAAATATCTGTAAATCTTTACTGTAATATCTGTTAAGAAAAGCAAAGAGCTTTTTTTTTTTTTTGGTTCCTGGAATCAAACTCAGGCTCTTGTGCTTGGTAGGCAAGCACTCTAAACACTGACCTAAATCCCCAGCCGAAAAGCAAAGAGCTTTTAAAACCATATGCATGCTATACACCAAACTAAAGTTAGCAAAGAGGCTCAGGGTAAGCCCTGGGCAAGAAAATGCTTCTTCTGCTAGTGTTCCTGGTTGTAGAATCTCCCTGCATTGCTGAAGGACACTCAGGAGCAATCCAGGTAAGCACATGGCCATCCTTCCAGTCCACCCAGGCCTCGGGATGGGCCTGGGCATGTGACAGAGGAGCAGGTGGCACACAGCATCACATGCCCCGTGCCTCATGACTCCATCACTTGTTGGGAGGACACTTCACATGCCTCATGTGGTTTAAATGTGATGTGCGAACACCACTGTCTCAACACCCATTATTCAGCCTTTCCATGGCACTTACAAAGCCTGGTGATTTTGAAAGGCAAGAGCTCGTGGGTGTGGAGTGGTAGCATCTGGCAAGCCTCACAATGAGAACTATGAAGTG
The DNA here is from genome assembly GCA_004026905.1 of Hystrix cristata. Lineage (NCBI taxonomy): Eukaryota > Metazoa > Chordata > Mammalia > Rodentia > Hystricidae > Hystrix > Hystrix cristata. Next base: position 28,364 of record PVJO010008915.1, on the reverse strand, counting down.
TTCAGTCCACAAAGCAAAGAGGATCTGAGTCAACATTAGCCCCCTATACCTCACTTTACAAACTCAAACCCAATTATTTTATAATTTTATCCAACCATGGTCAACTCTGTGTGGTCAAAGAAGGCCTCCACCAAGCTGGAAGAAACCAAGGCTAGACCAGTGTGAGTTGGGTGTGGATGGGGTGACAGCAGACAGACAGAGGGTTTCCACTACTTCACGTGCAACACACTGCAGGGCTTTGTGTTGTTCATTTCTCACAGGGAAAACCCTAACAATGGCGAGAACCGTGGACATTCCCCGGGCTGTACAGAACTTCCGGTTCTTTGCTTCCTCTGTCCTGCACCACACCGCGGAGTGTACACAGATGGACCACCTGGGCTGTCTGCACTACACGGTGCGGACCCCTGTGGGAGTCGGTAGGTGCTGTACGGGGAAAGCCCACATCACGATTATGCACCAAGATGCTTGGAAAATTCTGTAGGATTGATCTCAAGGAACCAACTACAGAAAATTTGTTGTTCTCAAAAATCTGTTTCTAGTTTACTTTCTTTGTATTTAAATTCCTTACTTATATCTGGAACATTATCTTGGAAAATTTCAAGGAAAAGAATGATACCAAGAGTAAATTCACATTCCAGGATTTTAAAAAATGTTACTATCGATAGTTAACAAAAAGAAATAGAAAAAAAAAATCCAGAAAGTGCAGTGGTTTAGACAATGGAATTGGTGAGGAAGTCACTTCTGTGTGCTTTTTTATCCTTTCTGAAAACCTGGGGTAACAAGTTTAATTTTGCATTTATGTATGTTTTATAATGTATATAAATTAAATAAATTAATTAGTAGGTATAGGACATTTAGAATAGCGCCAGGTATGTGTTAAATAAACCTTGACTGAGAATTATTTACTTCTCTCATTTGCTTGCCCCTTGACCTTTGAAGAGACACATAAATGCCTGCTGTGACTAAATATGTCCGCTAGATGTCGGTGTTTCCTTGCAGAAGAAACCAACTGCCCCTATTTCACTAGTTACATTTTATGAATCTAAAAGGAAAGAATATGAGACATTTTACTGTTTTGATTCTTTGAGCCCTTCAGAAGTCATGTTTTCAAGGCATTATGGAAAGTCCTAACCTCCTCCTAAAAAGTATGGGAACATACTTTCTTGCAAAAATATTCTGTTATCCAGTGGGAAATTTAAAAATATAAAATATACCTTTATTTTCCTAGCACAGGTTTGAGGGCTGAGAATAAAATAAGGTGAATCCATTTCCTTATTCATAATGTAGCTTTCATGTTTGTTGTGTGTTGTGGTTATAAAACTGTGCAGTTTCAGAATATATTACTTATCTAACAAGTCTGTCTGGCCAGGATACAGGCAAGAATCTAGGGAGAATTTTTACTTAGAAATCTTCTGTATAGTTAAATTGTATTTCACGGTCTATGAATCAGAGTTTATTGACTGTACTGATACGACAGCCCTCACCAGGACCAGGAGGAATTACTTTGCTCCAGTTTTAGAAGTAATTCTATGAAGTTTGAGATTTTATGTCTTAATTCATAACAGATGAGAAGCAGAGGTGGCGAAGCTTGTTGAAAGAAACAACAAGCTGCACAGCTTAATAATGAAGAGAGTTTTTTTTTAAAAGTAAATATCAATTTATACATCTCAAAATGGAACTGTCCAGTGATTTAGTGGTAACAGCCTTTTGACCTTAGAGCTTATATTGCTGTTGTTTATTATTATCATCGTGAACCATGGAGAGATGGGTAAATTGTATCGATCTTACTATTTTTAAAGGTACCACCACTTGTAATATGAATGATTTCCCTGAGGTTCTGTACAACTAAGCAAAGTCTGGGGTTTTTAAGAGTAAAGTAGGTTTCTTGCAGGACTTCTCTTTAGTACCCCCACCTGGCCTGAGGATCATGTCACTATGGCAGTGCCTCCATTCTGGTCCTTTAGCTGGGCTGATCAGCCCTTGGAACCTGCCGCTGTACTTGCTGACCTGGAAGATAGCTCCAGCCATTGCTGCCGGGAATACTGTGATAGCCAAGCCCAGTGAGCTGACTTCAGTGACTGCGTGGATGTTGTGCAAGCTCCTGGATAAAGCAGGTAATTAGGTGCTGGTGGCCGGGAGAGGTGCAGTGTGGGAGTAAAGTTATATAGAAATCTTCTACTCAGCAGCAGAATCAATTCCAGTGATATCTTAGGGTTTTTTCTCCCTGAGCTTCCCCGAAAAATCCCCTTTATCCTCAGCGGGATTCTCACACACTGCTCCTTCTGTTCAAACCAGGACGATACTGCTGCAGAGCATCTGGCAGAGCATTAAGTGCATAACATTACAGATTTGCATTAGCCAGTTTCCATCATTGTAACAAATACCTGAAACGATAACCTTATTATGAGAAAAGGCTTATTTTGTGAGTTGATCTTAACTTGACTGCATTAAGAGGCTACTGGAGAAGTGACTGGATCATGAGGAGTGGGGGCTATACTCCTCAGTGGGTTGATCCACCCATGTTCATAGCTGAATTTGCTGTAGGAGCTGGGGCCCAGTTGGAGCTGGGTCACTGGGACTGCCTGTGTAGTGTATCTCTCTCTCTCTCTCTCTCTCTCTCTCTCTCTCTCTGGCTTTTTCCCACTGTACTCTGCTGCTAGGCTGCCACGAAGTGAGCAGTTTAGCTCCACCACATTCTTCTGCCATATCTCTCCTTGGAGCCAGCTGACCATGGACTAAACCTTTGAACCCAAAAGCCACAGTGAACCTCTTCTTCCTTAAGCTGAGAGTGTCACATATTTGTCCCAGCAATAGAAATGTTGACCCGCACATTTTGGCTTACAGATTTGGAGGCTTTAGCCCACAACAGTTTGGCCCTGTTGCTTTGGGCCTGTGATGGCACAGTATATCACGGTGGAAATGTGTGTTGGAGGAATGTGTGTTAGTAGATATGTATGCATATCTACTAACGAGGAAGTGAAGAGAGAGGAAGAGACCAGCATCTCATGATCCCCTTCATGGGTGTGCCCTTGGTGACCTAACTTCCTGCCTTTAGGCACTACCTCTTTTTGGTTCTATCATCTCCCAGTAGTGCTACAGGCTGGGGATCAAACCTTTAACTCATGGACCTTCAGGAGACATCTCAGATCCAAACTACAGCAAGGTGTAAAGTGGCCTGATCAAACCAATGACACTGGCTCACTCCAGGTAGTATCTTCTATAGTTAATTTAAACCTTAGGTTTGAGCATCGGGTTAATCTTGATGAAATAAGAATACTGCTATGTAGTCCTGAGGTTTGTAGAGCTGTACAATCCTTAGTAGATGTAGCCATTTTGAAGGATTTGAATATACGTGTCTTAGTTCTCTCCACTTGAAACCACTCCTCAGAAGCAGATGAGGTATGGCCTCTCACTGGCGTATCACATTTGCTCTTTGTCCTCTTTCTACTAACAGTATAATTTTGGGGGCTAATAGTTCAATAGTTTGGGTTTTGTTCTGGGGTGGTGGAACTCTCATGGGCACAGCCTGATCCTGCACTACTGTTTGAAAGTGACAAGCCCTCCTCCTCACAGGGAGCCTGTGAGATGACCCTGTGCTGCTGGGTCCCTTGGCTCCTGTCTCTGCAGCCTTGTGGGACTGATGTCTGGGTGGTGGGGACAGACTTACCACCCTTCTGGATGTGTCAACTTCTGCTGCCCTCAGTGCCTTGCAGCCCACAGAGAAGGTTCTTCTGGACTCTCCTATAACCACAGAATGGGCAGTGGGTAGAAGCCCATCTCTGTGTCTTTTCTGGGTATCTTTGCCGTCAAAGCAAAACCATATACACTAGCTTCCAGTGAGGTTTTGTCAGTTCTTTAGGATTCAGAGCACAGCTTCGAACTGAGTCTGTCTATGAAAAGGCGCTGGCTTTGTGACCCTAGCATCCCACAGAGGAATGAGGCCTCCTAGCCCAGGTCTCAGGGGTGATATCTGTGATGTCCTAGGCCACTGGGTGAGTATAAGGCTAACTATGCCACATCCAGAATGTGTCAGCCGTCCCTTCGGAAAGGCACCACGCTCCAATCCCATCTTTACAAAGCTGAGTATCTGCTGTGTGCAAACATGTAAGTCACTTCCTGGCTTGGTGACTGCAGGTTTCCAGGGTAGAACAAGACTGGAGCTGTGTTAACCAGATTTCCATTACTGTAACAAGTGCCGGAGGCAAACCAACCTAAAAAGAGGAAAAGTTTATTTTTGCACACAGTTTTAGAGGCTCTAATTTGTGGTTAGCTGGCCCCATTGCTTCTGGGCCTGTGGCGAGGCAGTATGTGATGGCAGGAGAACATGGCAAAGGGTTCTGCTTGCCTTGTGAGCAGAAAGCTGAGAGACAGGAAGAAGAGGGACTGGATCTTGGTGTTCCCTTCCAGGCACACCCTCCATGACCTACCTCCTCTGATTACCACCTCCCAGTAGCAAATTGGGCTGGGAACCAGGCCTTCAACTCGTAGGTCTTTGGAGGCTGTTCCAGACCCAAAGTACAGCAGGGCTTCTCCCTGTACTTGGACCCCATGTAGGGGAAAGGGCACACGGAGGTGGGTGTGGAGCCATGCTTTGACCTGTGACGAGTTTTGTTTCTTTACCACTTGTCCCAAAACCTGCTCTGTCTGAGGGTTTTCCATCTCCATCTATTCGCACAGTATTGATCTTATTCTTGTGTGCTAATAGGCCCATTATACCAAGGTATCCCTTCTCCTCTTTCCTCCCCGGGCTGGCTCTGCCAAGCTTTCTTGACAAGCAGTAAGAGCACTTTTCTGCTTGAATTGCACTCTTCCCGAGCCCTTGGTTTCTCCACTGGAATTGGGGGGTGGGGATGTGTGAATCACATGTACGAAACCCTGCTTTACAACCGTGCAACAGGAACTTTTAAAAGTATAAGGGGAAAAAAGTGAAAATAAACTTCTGATGCATTCTGCATGTTTAAAAAGCTAGCTCCTGTAGTTCCGAAGTGCATGTATCGTGATGAATGACCTTTCTCGGAAATATACTCATGCAAGAAGTGCTCTGTGGACATCTCTTTAGAAATCCTAGAATATTTTGTTTTCTTCTTGGGGGTACTAAATATTTGTCATTGCTCTTATAGAGCCCATTGGCTACGGCTTTCTGGCTGTTCTCATTCATTTTATTTTACTGCTGTATTTAAATTTAAAATCTTTTTTTTTTGCTTCCCTACCAAGCAACCCTAGCATTTGTGGATCTTTGTTAATTTTTGTTCCTATGTTCTTGTTAGCCATCAACCCTAATTTTTCTGAATTTCTGTTTGCCAGTTAAACTGCTTTCCTTCTCATGTAACCATACTCTTTTTGAGGGTTAGAAGGCAGATAGCTGTCCAAAAATTTCATTAATGCGTGGATCAAATAGCAGAATGGTTACTGAGAAATGATGTCTGGTAGACACCTCTCACCATATTAACACCAGAGCCCAAGGAAACCTAATCAAAACGTTAATGCTGCAGGTGGAAAGCAATCAGGCTGCTGGAATAAGCTCATTTTCCTGTGGTGTTTCTGTATTTTATTTTTTTTCTTTCATCCTCTGTTAAAATGCTACTGTAACATTAGAAATGGCTCAATTCATTTTTGCCTTCAGAATTTATAAATAGTCTCCCACCCCCAAACCCTTATCCACCCACACACTTGTCTGATATTTGGTGGAGAGGTCACACCTGATCCGAGAAACAGTGAAACTTGTCTTTGTTTTCTTCCTCCATCAGTTGTTGTCCTTCCAGACTCCTGCTTGCCCCAACCTGGGGCCCAGAGGCTCCCACATGGGGCGGGCACTCCTTGGTAGTGACCTTCAATCCAGGACTGACCTAAGCTGGATTTAGTAAATGTTCATGCTGAGTCGGGAGGGGACACTGTTAGAAGCGTGACACTGAATCTTTCCACCTGTCTCCTTAGGGACAGGGCCCCCACCGAGCCCTCAAGGTGATCAGGCTTAGGCCATGGCTCTGTGGCATTAGGCATTCTGAATGGCGATGGGTCACCGATGTGGAATCATTAGTTATACTTTAAGGGCAGATTCTTGAGGTGTTTTGAATCCAAGAGAGCACATTTCTAATGAGGATACAACGTCTAGCTTGGGGCAAGGGAAGGAGATCAGGAGCCTTTCCAAAGCTCTTCCTTCCTTCTTTCCTTCCTTCCTTCCTTCCTTCCTTTCTTCCTTCCTTCCTTCTTTCCTTTCTTCCTTCCTTCCTTCTTCCCTCCCTCTCTCCCTCCCTTCCTTCCTCTTCTTTCTTTTCTCTTTCTTCTTTCATCTTTCACAATTGTGAAAAAGTAAGTGTATATCTTACAGACATTGTTTCTGAGGATGTTGACTCATTAATACAAAGAGATAGGCTGGCAGATACCTTGGTTACTTGACCAAGATGTAAAAATATGTCTATATAAATCTGATGCTGAACAGACCAGTTCTGTTTTAGTCAAAGTATATAGTAGTAAAGTACGCAAACCTTTTACACTGGAAGATTTCAGTCACTTGAAGAAATGGAACAAGTCCAGCTACCTCCAGACAAACTTTCCTAAGAACTTCCTAGGTGCAATTTGATTGCACAGGTGAGTTTTTTTGAACACTTCATCCTTCTGAAATTCACATACTCTTTCTAATTTGGATACTGGAACTAAACATCTATTCACTCATTCATTTACTCAACAATTATTTATTAACCTGCTCTGAAGAGTTTTTCTGCTTATTGGTTGTAATTCAACCTTATCTTGCCTCAAGTTTCTCACTGGTAAAGTGAGGATAATACTAAGTACTTTGTAGGATTGTTCTGAGGCCTAAAAGTGGTTCAGTAATCACCCCTTATCAGTGTGGGATATGTTCCAAGACTCCTTGTGGATATCCCAAACTGAAGCTAGTATTGGACTCTCTGTATACTGCATCTTCCCCTAAACATGCATATCCACAAGAAGCTTAATTTATGAATTAGGCACAGTGAGAGATTAACAACAATAACTACTAATACAACTGAATAATTAGAACAATATACTGTAATAAAGGTTATGTTTTTCTCTCTTGAAATAGTCAAGGCAAACATTAATGTTTTCAGACTATAGGTGACTTCAGGTAAATGAAATAGCAGAATGCAACTCCGTGGATAAGGGGCAGGACGATAAATCAATTATCACTATAGCAACCCCCACTAAGCACCCAACAAATGTGGACATGTACTGGTTAGTTCTTATATGACAAGCTGGAGTAGAAAACAGATCCTATTTGTGTCTTTAGCTAGCATAACTTCTAGTGGTGAACAGGTATGAGGAGATAAATCCAGAAAACATGTCAATACATACGTTTAGATTTAGGACAGTAGGGTTTGGTGATAGAAAAGACTGGGACACCTAGTTTGGGGCATTTTTGGTTCTTGTAAGTTGGTTTTAGGCTGCAGTGGTGCTGTCTATAATCATGAAGTGCAGAACCTTCAACTCAAAATTCATCTTCCCTGGGGAGCCTTCCCCTGCTCCCTGGGCCCAATGACCAAATTCTTGTCTGCATCCCTGCAGATACATACACCCATCACTAACATTTCCACCCTGTATTGCAGCTCTTGGATACTAATTTGGAGCAGGACACTGGGCTTCACCTGCTGCGGCTCTCTGTGGTCTCAGTCCCTGAAGCTTAGTCAATGCTATGAAATGAATTACCTAGACCCATCAAGTACTCCCTCCACGCAAGCTACTGGACTTACGAAGAAAGTCTCCATGTTACCTGAAGTGTCCTGTTTCCCATGCAGGTATTCCACCAGGTGTCATCAATGTTGTGTTTGGAACAGGGCCCAGGGCAGGGGAAGCCTTGGTGTCCCACCCAGAGGTGCCCTTGATCTCTTTCACGGGGAGCCAGCCCACCGCTGAGCGCATCACCCAGCTGAGTGCCCCTCACTGCAAGAAACTCTCCCTGGAGCTGGGGGGCAAGAATCCTGCCATCATCTTTGAGGATGCCAACCTGGAGGAGTGTATTCCAACAACCATCAGGTCCAGCTTTGCCAACCAGGTATTATGTGCTATGTAGTTCAAGCTGGCCTTGAACTTGCTATGTAGCCCAGGCTAGCCTTGATCTCATGATGATCCTTCTGCCTCAGTTCCCCTGAGTGCTAGGATTACAGGTGTGCACCATCATGCTTGGCTTACATTTCTTGATTCACATGGTCTCCCTGTCTGTTATTGCTGCCCTAATGTCCTGTTCTTGGTAGACTTTATTTTCCTCTAAAACTATCCCAAATGCATCCACACACTGAGTTACTCTTATCTCTAACTTTCGAGAGCAGATTTCTCAGCTGGGAGTCACATGAGCTCTGTAGTTTTGGTCAGATTCTTCAAGGCGATGGCATCCTACAGGGTTAAGAGCACCTGACCTGTTCAAGCAGACAGCAGATTCCTGAATGCAGAGCAGTGCCTACCTTTGTGCAGTCGTTTTAGAATACTGCTGGGGTCTAGCAGGTGCATAAATCTTGAATGGTTTGCTCCAAGGAATGTTTTTATTTTGATAGAGTGAAGTCTTACACTAAAGAGCTTAAATTTCCATAGAAGGAAAGAAGAGTGGAATGAAGTGGATCTGTATTTTACTAGCTTGGGTAACACGGGATATCACATAACCTCTTGTACCTGTATTCCTTCAGGTGGAAAGTCATTTGATCAGTCATAATGCCTTCCAACAGGATTTCCTGGATATAGAGTGAGAAATACTATTTTCAGTTATTATTTTCGTGATAATTATGATGGTGATTCTTAATTTCAGGATTATTAATGGTGATTCCTCTTACTGTAACTTCTAGAAAAGGTGAATGGATGTGCAGAGGAGTTTTGGATCAGCAGACAACACCATTTCATGATACAACTGATTTAATTATTGAAATAAGGAAATAGGACATGAACAACTAAACCAAGTGTTTTGATGACTTCAAGACCAGATAGGCAGAGTCTGCAGGGACTGAGAATTGAGATGAGAGGAAGTGAGAGGAGTTCTTTGTTAAAGTGAATGAATGCTGAGTGTGGAGTTAAGGACTGTGGGCTGCTCTACCAGAATGGGGCAGGAACTGGCGTTTGCTCAGAGAACGTTGGGGGAAACTCAAATTCAGTGGGAAAAGGGACATGGCATCCCAAGGCGACAGATGGATTTTAGGCAAAACAAGTGACACAGCAGGATTTCTTTACTTAGCTGAGTGATGAGTTCGATGTAGGGCATACTTCACACTTCTTCCTTGATTGAACATAATGTGTGACCTAGGGGAGGTATTAACTGAAAACTCTATTTCCCAACTGGAAACTGAGAATAATAACACACTAGAGTTACTACGGAGAAAGCATCCTACATGGTGCCTGCAATACAGCAGACACTCAGAGACTGATACTGTCTTTTTCTCATTTTCTCCAAAGTCACTCTCCAGGACTTCTCAGTGTCACCCATGTTTTCCTGGCACCAGGCAGTGGGAAACTTGGTGACGCCCACAGGTCTCTTTATCACGCCCCTTTTCTCCAGAGAGCACAAAGCATTTGTGCCAATGAACCTGTCAGGCGCTTGGCTCTTTTCCACGCCAGATACACACATGGTTCTGATAGTAATCCTGATGGCAGAAAGAATTTATTAATTCAAAACGTTAACCTTTCAATTTGAACAATGAACCTCTGTGCAAATACCAAGATAATTAGAAGCATTCTGTTTCCTAGGAGTGTTGTGAAGACCAAATATAAAGGTGATGAAAATAGTTATTTATGCGTTTATGTACTTGTCATACATATATTATGCCTTGAAATATCGAGAATGTGGTTTGCAAACCATTATGTGCTATATTCAAATGGTACTAAGGGCTCTTTTCCACACAGAAATCTGCAGGACTTAACTCCTGAATTCAGCATCTCTCCTTGGATGTCTGTGTGTGAACTCAACACATGCTCAATGGAGCTCCCGATTTCCCTCCGTCTCCCGTCCCTGCAACCTGGTCTTCTTCCTGCCTCGCTGCCATTTCCTCTGCAGTGCAGCCCCACCCAGGACTCCCTCAGTCTTGCCTTCTCTTTTCCTCATACCCATCAACAGGTCCCGTAGGTTCTACCTGTTAAGATTTATCCTGAAACCTGTCACTTCTCCAGTGCATCTGCGTCAATCTCCCACACCTTGGGGTCCCCATAAGAACCTTGAACTCAGCAGGTCCTGTCACTTCTCTCCATCTCCACCGATGTCTCCCTGGTCCAAGCTACTGCCCCTATCTGCACCTTTAGAATATTCTCTTAACTCTCCGTTCTGTTTCCACTCTCATTTCCTCCCATTCTATTTTCTACACAGCTGCTGAAATGATCATTTAAAAATACAGATCTGATGATCTCACTCCATTGTTTAAAACCTTCCATTATCTCTCCATGATGTTGAAGATAAAATGTGAGCTCCTATGAGCCTGCTAGACCACATGGTGTTGCCTGCTGGCCTCCTGACCTCATGTCCTACCACACACCTCCCATCCCTGCCTCTGCTCCCATCCTCAGGCCTAGTCATCCTGCCGTCTCTCCTCTCTCTCTCTCACACACACACACACACTCACTCATACACACACTCTCACTCATACACACACACTCATACACACACACACTCACTCCTACACACACACACACTCTCATATACACACACACACACCAGGTTCCCTCCTGTAACAGGTCTCTGTGCTTACTGCTGAGAATTCCCTCCTCCAGATCTTTGTCCAACCAGCTCTTCATCAATCAAGAGTCCTTTGAAATGTCCCCTCTTTGTAAGTGCCTTCCATGTCTCCCTTCAGTAACATAACTGCCCAGCCCATCAGTTAGTATTCTGTAGGCTTGCCTAATGTTCTTTTATGGCTTTAAGCGTTACCTGAAGTTATATTTCCAGTGTTTACTTGTGTGTTTTTCCATCTTCCGCAAGACTGTGTGTCCCACATTGGTGGGGACTTAGTCTCCTTTACACAGGTTCCTCTTGCCTAGATGGCCTGATACATGGTGATGCTCAAAAGAATAGGGGGAGTCTGCCCATGAAGGAGAATGTCCTTCAGTCTTGTCATTGTCCTCATTCCTGACAGGGTGAAATCTGCCTCTGCACCAGCAGGATCTTTGTTCAGAGGGGCATCTACAGTGAATTTTTAAAAAGATTTGTAGAAGCTACAAGAAAGTGGAAAGTCGGTGTTCCCTCTGACCCATCAGCCTGCATGGGTGCCCTGATAAGTAGAGCACATTTGGAGAAAGTAAGTAAATTTCTGCTGTGTAAGTTACAGAAAGTTCTTACTTGAGGAGAAGCTCAGTGTAAGCATAATACACATCAGGCTTTGACATACTGTAATTGCTTTTGAAAAATTATGAACTGTGGGAAATTGTCTCTGGATATAGAGTCTAAACATTTTAGATATGAGTGTGTGGATGGGACTCTGCTTAAAACAGCATCCACCTGGAATGAATGACCTTGGAATGAAGTTAGCTTGGAAATACTACCCGTACAGTAGGGAAATTTCAAAACCTGAAGGGCATAACAATGTCAGTAAAGACAAGAGAAGGGAATTCCTGTAGACATTTGCCAAGCGCTCTCCCCCTCTTCTTAGATTAAATGTTGCCCTCTGAAATGAAGACTTTCTGCCTTTCCTGTAGAAAACTACTCTCTAGGGCTTCCCCTACTCCTCAGTGCTTTTTCTCCATCGTCCTTGACACCATCTGACATTCAAACAATATTGCTTACTGTAACCCCCACCAGCCCTCTTCCTGGGCTAGAATGTAATAAGCACCATGATCAGGCTCACTTCCTGCTGTGGCCTTAGAGCCTAGAAAAGTACTTGGCACATGGTAGATACATAGTACTAGTCGGGAGAATGGTCGAATGAACACCATATTGTGCGATCCAGTTATGCTATAGGTCCCAAACTTACTGTACTCATATTCCTTGAATTCTTTTTGATCCTTGGCTTAACCTACCTGGAATTGGGCCTAAAGTGCACAGGTCGGTCCTGGCCCTCTCTCTGGCAAGCATGACTCAACATCAAGCCTCTGAAAGGAAAAACAAATACAAAAATAAACCTCAATCTCTTCAAGAAAGGTCATCCATCATTATCTCTGCATCACTGGGTTATTACATAATTTACTGTCCCTTAGAAGTTAGCTCTCTCTCCTCTCTGTCTATCTCTCCTCCTAGATATAGTTTCAGAACATAATCAGTAGTAACACTCTTAGAAATTAGAAATTCTTTGTTCTAGAGGTTCAGTCTTTAACTAAATTTTACACATCATTCACTTGCCAGTTTCTACAGTGGACACAGTTCCCCACCCCAAACAGAATATCTCTTTGTGTGTTTAACTACAGAATTAATTTAGCTTTACTGTTCATTAACTATATGAACCCTGAATACTTCTCGGTCTCTCAGTTATTTCCTCAGCAAATAGGGGATAGCAAGAGATAAAAACTGCTGATAGAGTTTCAAGGGAATTGAGTGAGAATATATGAAAAACATCTGAATGCCCGGTGCTTAGACATTGAATAAATTCCTTCCCTCCCCTGTACACCAAGGCCGAATGCTCAAATGATGGCTGGAATATGTCTGAGCAGCCAAGTAGGAAGATAATCATAGATTTATGAAAGGCCGAGGCAGGCAGACTGTAAATTCAATCCCAACCTGGACAATTTAGCAATTTAATGAGACCCTGTTTCAAAATAAAAAGTGAAAAAAGGCTGAGGATTTGGCTCAATGTGAGGGCCCTGGGTTCAATTCCCAGTACTGCCAAAAAAAAAAAAAAATAAGATAACCATAGATTTCTTAGGAATGACCTTATATTGCTTTTGCTGATTAGAGAGTATTTACTTTTCTGCTGATTTTTAAGAAGCCAAATGATAAAATGTTGCTAATTATGCTTTTACCTGCCCAGGTCAGAAGTTACATCAAGAGAGCTCGTGCTGAAGGGGCCCGTATTCTGTGTGGAGAGGGGGTAGATGAGTTGAACCTTCCCCCCAGGAATCAGGCAGGCTTCTTTATGCCTCCCACGGTGATAACAGACATTGAAGATGAGTCCTGCTGCATGAAGGAAGAGATATTTGGCCCAGTGACGTGTGTCGTCCCCTTCGATAGCGAAGAGGAAGTGATCAGAAGGGCCAACAGTGTGAAGTACGGGCTGGCAGCTACGGTGTGGTCGAGCAACGTGGGGCGCGTCCACCGTGTGGCTAAGAAGCTGCAGTCAGGTTTGGTCTGGACCAACTGCTGGCTCATCAGGGAGCTGAACCTGCCTTTCGGGGGCATGAAGAGCTCCGGGATAGGAAGAGAAGGAGCCAAGGACTCTCATGACTTCTTCACAGAAATCAAGACCATCACTGTTAAACACTAACCGCTGCCGTGGAACCTGCTGCAGCCAATGCCGGCAGCAGAGAATCAGCTGTCCACGGCACCAAACGGAATGCCACCACACAGGCCAGCCCTGTCTCAACCCAGCGGGAGGTCACCGCTCATTTGCCCTCAGTAGTTAGTGTTCTTTAGCAGCTGGTGAAGAGATGTCTGCGTTCAAGGTGGACTGGAACAGGAAAGACTTCTTTCATGTTGTCTCTTTGTAGTATTTTCTCTGTCATCTTGATTGAATTCTTGGAAATCACCAATAACCAGTTATTTTCATTTGCAAATATAGGGTTAAAAATATATGTAGCTGAGTAGAAGCAATTCATCATTTAATTTCTACCTTTGAGGAGGCTGTGTGTGGTTAACTGACAGTTGTACTTCATTATATAAAGGGACAGTGAATGTCTATGGAATTTGTTGAAGGGGCTTATATTATTGATCATACTAAATACATCTGTACAGGACAAAGAAGAATGAAGTGGCTACTACTGTACTTTTGGAGTGAAGAGATTTGGAACACAAAGAAAATAGTTTGATTCACTTCTACTGTCAATTTTAATCAATTCTAATTCTTAGTGTAGTAACTAATGAGGCTTACAATTTATGAATCCTAAAATAAGCAATACATGTTAAGTAATTTTAGCAACAAGGATGATGTATACATCGTTGAGTTGTCTATTATTCCTCCTTATCTCTGTCCTCATAGAAGTATGAACTTTTACTAATAAAGGTATATGAGGTGGACTGATATGGTCAAGTTGAGAGAGAACGCCCAGCTGAACTGAGTTGGTGTGGTTTTGGGCGTAGAAGATCCACCTGAAGATTATTGCTGATGCAACATAAAGGAAAACGAGAGCAGAAAATAGTGGCCGGCTGTTTGCCAGGAGAAGCTCTGTTGTGGCTGGTTCTCCCCAAGGGAACTTGGGGCCTTGATGCCATCAAGGATGGCTGCTGTTGCTTCAGGGGAGCTCTGTTCTTCATCTCTGCTGCAAGCATCATATCCTGGTTCTAGTATAGATTTTTCAGTCATTTAGTGCAGACATGGGGACATACATGGGACATTGCTGAGGACACCCAGCCCTTGATTGGGTCTCCAGTGCATAGGTAGACGTTTTGCACTCTTCCTGCATTTGGCTTGTGTGCGTGAATGTTGTAATTTGTATTTGTCCTATATTAGATCTGCTCTCTTGCAAACCATTGACTCTAGCAAAGTAACTAATACAGTGTAGCTAATTTTTTTTCTGGATCCCCAAATGATCTGAGGAGAAAACTGAGGTTTACAAAGGTTAAGTAGCATATTCAAGATCATACAAATGGTATGGGGGAAGAGGTGAGAGTTGAACATCAGACCCTAAGACTCATGATTTCTGACAACCTCACACTTGTCTTGGGTTGTGCTACAGAAGCACCAAAGCACTTATAATTTAGGGTGCACATTGTGCTGGGTTCCTCCTCCGAACTTCCTTCTGCTTTGCCTTCTCCCCATGTTACTCCCCTCTGAAAATCTCAATTCACAGTGCAATACCTGGCACATAGAAGGTGCTCAAAATGGGTTTGCAGAATGAAGTGAGGTCTTCCTAGTACCCTGGGCGTAGTGGTAGGAGAAGAGTAAACTTTATAACTTTGTATAGGATTTCAGATACTGGCTTGTTCACAAATGTTAAGAATTATCAGCCAGCCTCTTTAATATCAAATGACGGCATTAGATTATACTGGCTCCTTGCTTTTAACTCCCCTCTGTCTCCTTCACCCCCTCTTCTGCTCTAACACCCCCCAGAAGCCCGTGGTTATCCTTTTGCCTGTAATGTCTTGGCCTCCTAGTCCAATCTTTGCTAGATTGTTCCAGCCCATCAAACTGGGTGAGTTCAGACTGCAGACTTTACTCTTCCTAGGCCCCCTCATGTTTTTGGGTCCTCACAGGAGCTGGGGCCCTCCTGGTTGGTGCTTATGTGACAGAATTCTACTGGAACGGTGCATTTGTGGTTATGGGGGAGCTATGTCTTTGCCACACTGCATTCGGAGATGATGAAAAAATTGGGAGTATTCCCAAGGGATGTGATTGTATTTGTACACTTTTGCTTCTAAGACAGGTTATGGGCTTACAGGTACCTATGACTTCATGTCTCAGAGATTTACATACCAAGAAAGGCAAGCAGATCATACTGAGGGACACTGAGGAGTACCTGCGGCAGAATCTGTGAGGAGGTGGGGCGTTGCTTCCTGACTGAGCCCCAGAAGTTCTGATCTTGGAGGCATCAAAGATGGAGAGCAGACACTGTTGGGAAAGGGACAAAAACGGTTGGCAAGCTGTGCTTCTCAGACTTGATGTGCTGGGTCACTAGGGTGTGCCAGTAAGATGCAGATTCAGGGTCAGTAGGTTTGAGGTGAGGCCTGACCTCGCACTGGGAGCGTCGTGGACTTAGAAGACATTAGCACTTCTGGCCCAGGTGCCTCTTCTTCATCTCTCAGGTCTCAGGAGCAGCTGGTTACAACATTTGCTCGCCACTAATGACAAAAGAAGAACGCGAGTAGGACATCTTCCTGAATAAGGCTAATGTCGTTTTTGGTGCAAACGAAGCCTGAGATGCAACTCGGAAGAGGCGAAAGGGAAAGGCTGCTCCGCCGATGAGTAAAACACAGCGATCCCGCTGTATCCTCAGGGACTGGCTCCAGGAGGCCTGCCACTTCCCCAACCTGCAGACCCCAGATCTAAGGACGCACAAGCCCCTTATATAAAATGAGATAGCATTTGAATGTCGTCCATGCACATCCCTCTGTAGATTTTAATCATTTTTAGATTACTTGTGATACCTGCTACAGTGTAAATGCTCCATAAATAGTTGCTGTACTATGTTGTTCAGGTCCATGTTCAGGATTAGTTTCTGCCTAGAGTTGGTTGAATCCAGAGATGTGGGACCCATGGAAACAGCGGGACGACTGTGCACAGAGAACCTCATCTTCCACCGGGAAGTTCCCGCCTCTGGGTAGTGAACCGGGGCGTAACCGTCCATGCAGACTGAAGGGGAGCCCGTCTCTGGCCCACTCCGCACGGACACTGTGGGGCCAGTTCCCTGCGCCGTGAGAACTGGTAGGTAAACTGCTCTCCCAAGCAGAAAGTCACTGTGTCGACTGCCCATACTAATCAACCAGTGTGATTTTTGTTGAAAATGGTTACCAGTCAACCAAAGACTATCAAATATTCGGGAAAGGAGAAATACCAAGGTGTGTGAAAGAATAATTGTGAGAAAAGCAGCAGAAAAAAGGGATTGAATCCCAGCTGCTTCGGAGGCTAGCGCAGGAGGGTGGTGAGTTTGAAGACAAGATGGGTAACATAGTGAGATAGTGTCTTAAAACAAAAAAATACAAAAGGGCTGGGGCTGTGCCTCAATGAGAGAGTGCTTGCCTAGCACATGTGAGGCCCTGTGTTCAGTACTGAAGGAAAAAAAAAAAGGAAAGAAGAGAAAGAGACATTAAAATTGAATTAATCTAGCTGGATGTGGTGGCGCATGCTTGTAATCCCACAATTTGAGAGGCTGAGGCAGGAGTATTGCTACGAGTTCAAGGCCAGCTTGGACTACGTTAGCCAGACCCTGTCTCAAAAAACCAGGAAAGGAAATTGAATTAATCTGAGAGAGATTTTAGAAGATATTATATTCATAAATAAGAATAATCTACTATGAAAATGAAAAAAGTAGAGAACTTGGAAGAGGACTTGAGAAATTAAACATTGATTTCCCAAGTAAATTTTAAAAATTAATAGAATCAAATCATTCATATGGCTGAAAACTAAATTAGTGATCTTTATTGGAAGATAAAGTTAAGACAATAGTCCAGAACGTAGAGAATGACAGAAAAAGAAACCATATCTAAAAAATAAAAAACGAAAATAAAATACAGCTTTGGTTACAAAAAAAAAAAAAAGAAACCGTATCTAAGATGTCGAGATAGAGGATAAGTCTAGAAAGTGATTAATACATAACTAATGAAACATGGGAGAACACAGAAAAAAGAAAGTAATAAATAATAAGACACCATTTTCCTGAACTAAAAGACTTTTTATATGAAAAATGCTCAGAAATATACAGTTTAAATCTAACTATTCCAATACTCTAAGTTTGCAGACTGAATTAATAATAGGATACCTACAAAAATAAGCATAAAATTGTCATCACACAATTTCATTCGTAATATTGATGCTACAAGACAGGAAAAAGTCTTCAAAGTTCTCAGGAAAAATTATTTTGAACCTAAATTTTCTAACTAGCCAAACTATTATTCATGAATGAGGCAAGTTTCTGCCTTTTTATCCTTCCTGCTATGAAATGTGAATCCAATAAACAAAAGAATTGCCTGTGGAATGAAATAAGTTTCAAGTTGTCAGATATTTAAAAAAGCCTAGAAAGCAACTGACCCAAATTAGAACAGGGAAGATATCTTCAGGAAGAATATCGATTAATAAAGTATGTTTAAATATCTGGGTGTCCTTAGAAATGTAAAAATATTAAAGGGGACCAGATTATGAACCCTCAGAATATGATATGCTACTTTGGCACAGCAATTACTTGAGCAAATCGAGTTAAGAAAGCAAACACAGGGAAAGTTCTCTGCCTTCTGCCCAGCTACCTAAACTTAGGGCATAAATTGCTTTTGCGAAAGTGTCCTGGTTTTTGTACTAGGAAGACAAGAAACATTTTTAACACTGAGACGGAGATGGCACCGAGATGTGTCTACATAAAGAAATCTCGCTAAAAACTGTGTATCTCCCATTAGTTTCTCCCTCCTACATATTTACCTTCCATTAGTTTCCCTCCTAAATTATATTTCTCTTCCCACAATTTACAATTCCTAGAAGCTCTGCTTTTGCTTTGCTTTGTCACTTCTCATAACTTTTGGCTTTTTTAAAGATGACACAAACCCATGAGTTCAACTGCTTATTTGGGTCCTCCCTTCCTTACTAGGAAGGCCTTTGGGCATATAGCAGTGAAAATATTAACATCAGACAAAATTTGTGTGCCTTTTTTCCCTGTTAATCTATCTTTTGTCAGTATAATTTGTAGGCCCTCACCACAAGAGGGTAAAGGAAAGCTTTCCCCCCTCCTTTACAAGTCTATTCTATCGAATAGAATAAAAGAAATAACAAAACTCTAGGAGTTATGATTAGGTGAATTGAAATACAATATAACTTGGAAAAATAGAAGTATAAGTAAAAATAATCTATTCATTGTTCTTAAGTGGATATTTTTGGTAACATAAAATCCTTTTTCCATTTTATGGGTCTTGTGTTAGAGAAATTCATATTTATATAATCTTAATACTATGAATCTTATTTTTAATGTTTTCAATTTCATTGTCAAGCTATAGACAAAGTGCAGAAAACAGACTTAAAACTAGAGGTCAGAGTGCAAATGTTACAAGCCTGGATATTAATCATGTGTGGAGCTGGGAGGAGGAAAGAGTGGGGGCAGAGGCTTGTGGCTGTGAATTACTTTCCTTAGCTTACAGAAGCAGGAGTAGGTCATAATTCAAAAGTGGATGAATTAAGAAATAGAAATTTATGCATATTGTTTAAAGTTATGCATTAACTATTAAACTCCTTAAAATAGTAATGCAACTAATAAGACCTGAAAGGTGAAATATAGGTGAGATAAGTAGGTTAGGTGTACTGAATTTCTTATCTTTCATTGCAGGATACTCATATATGTTAGTTGAAGTTGATAAAGCCAGAAGTACAGGCAGAGAAATGGGGTAGTTACCATATCTGGCCTAAAACCAGAACTAATTATAAATAATGACTTCTGGGAAGAAGAACTAAAGATGTGAAAGGGGGCGTTCAGCCTATTGGAGGGAGAGATACTTTTACTTTCATTTGCACCAGTGGGCACTCTGAGTTATTTTTAATTTTTAACATACTGCGATCAGCCTTTTCTAAATAATGATGAGTGTATTTTCACTCCTCCTGGTGGGACTTTTTCCCTGGGGCTGGGGGTTGTGCTCCCTGTTGTACCAGGCTCTATATTCCGGGTCTGTAGACCTCTGAACTTCAGCTGCTTTAAGAGCTCTGAGGTCACCCGGTATCCTGGGAGACCTGGTGCAATTAGAGAGTGCACTTTCCTCTAGAGACACCCTGGGAAGCCTGCCCAGGTTGGGCTGTGGGAGGGCAATATCCTTCAGTGGCCCGGCACTCCCAGTCTTTCAGCAGGAGTCCCTGGGAGGAAGACCTTCCCAGAATACGAGGTAGCAGGCTGCTCTGGGATAATTCACATGATTTTGGGCTTAGACTTTACCTCCTGGAAATTTCCAGAAATCCTTTCCTTGGGGTACCCTGCAAGCCAATTCTGACTGCATTGAGTGGGCGGATTTTTTTCCCTTTCTCCTTTCTTTTCTTTTTCTCTTCCTTCTTTTCCCACTTCTTCCTTTCTAGTTCTCCTCTCTTTTAAATATTATCTTTCTTTTACATAATATCTATTATACATCTTTGTCCTTATTTACACTTATGGCTTCTCATATCAGAGAAACAATTTGATGTGTATTCATGAGTGTCTGATTTATTTCACTTAAGAGTATATTCTCAAAGTGCATTGGTAAAAAAATTTTAAAAAAAATTAGATATCCGGGGGGGGGAGAGTGGGCAAATTCATCCCTTGAATGTCCCAGAGCGTGTTTCTCACTTCAGATTTGCCAAAGAGGGCTTCAGGATGCAGTATGAAGAAGCCATTTTGTTCATGGGCCCACAGCAAGCCTTCTGGAGTGCATGGGGGCACTCATCAGTTAACAGTCCTGAAACTCCATGCTGTCAGTCTCTCCTTCCATGCTGGGTAGCCTCAGGCAGGGCTGGCTCACCCGAAAGCTGGCTCAGACCATCATTATCGCTACTGCGAGGCTTCCGCCACACGAATGATAGGCAGATCTTCTGGGAAGAGTCATGTTTCTGATTGCAGCTGGCCATTCATCAAGTTCTGGGAATTTGCCTAATCCTGTCTATTGGCCTAGGATGGGCCATCTGCAAGCATTTGATTACAGCTTTCCCACCCCACACCTCATCCCATTCCTCCTCCACATTCCTCAATTCAGACTTACCCTTGAAGATATCATTACAGTCCAACCTCATCTCATAATTGCAATTAATTCCAGTGTGACTCAACAGTTTCCAAAACACCACTGAAAAAATACTCCTTGGAATATTAAGGACTGAGGGAGGCACTGAATCATAACAAAGTAGATCACCAGACTTCATGAGATCACCCATGTAGCTTTCTCTCCTCTCCCAGATGGACAATTGAGGCACGAAGAGGTTTGTTGGCTTGCCAAAGATCTGACAGCAAAAAGTCCCCCTAAGTGGATCTGGAATACAGCATGTACAGAACATCCAGAAATATACAAGAAGTAGAGGTCTTCTGAGGACAATGAAAAAATAATTGCAAATCCTGAGAAGTACTTTGGAGCTGCCACCCATATATAGTAATAAGCAGCTGGCCTCTGTCTCCACTGAGGGCAAAATATGGAGCAAAAAAAAAAAAGTTCTTAATTACAGCTGTTGGAATTGAATTTATATGAGACCAGAAAGTGCTTTATTTTAATGTTTTAACCTCCGATGTAGTGAATGGCAGAAGAGAGTAGAAACTGCTTCCCTGGACTCTGAATTTGGGTGGTGCCCTTGGCCAGGGTGGGGCTGCTGGGTAGGGATGGTCTCAATTCCGTGTAATTTATGCGAAAGCCACAGATCTTTGTGGTTCTGGCCCCAGGTGCTGGTTGCCTGGCAGGGCACAGAGTACATTTCCTTTAGCACTGTATTAAGTGTCCACCGTTCAGCTCACCAGGCCTGCTCCTGGGGAAAAACAGCAAGATCTCACAAATTTCTAAGTAGGAGAAATCTGATTGCCATGCATGATCCCTAAGAAATCAAAGTATGTGAGCTCATCTAGGTAGGTGAAAGTTTAAATATTACCATATCTACTTCTTTCAGGGGGATTTTTGAACTATTTGTCTGGTATTTAAAGTTCAGCACAATACTTTCTTCTGAAGCCCTTTTCTCATTGATTTTAAGTGTCTTAGGGGATGCACTCATCTACATCATAGTCATAAATGACCAGCAAGCAGTTCTTTGAGGGTTATTTATAACTCTCTGGGCTCCTGGAGCCACTGAATCAGATTGGGGCTGAATCAGTGGTCTGTGATCTGGGCTCTGTCCTCAGGGTGGAAGCAATACTGCCCCTACTGTCCCCACAGAAGCCACACTGCACGCTTACTGATGTGCTTACTGTGGGTGGCGAAGACTGACCTTCCCTCTTGTGCCCTCTCCTGCTCCTTCCTCGGCTATCTTAACTACAGGAAGAGAGAATTCACCTCTCCTGGGCAGTATCTGCAGAAAGTGTCCTGCACTCTTTCCTCAGGATGTATTTAGTGCATCCTAATCTTGAGAAAGACCAACTCCCGGAACTTTGAGGTTAGAAATAATTAGACAAGAAAATCCCTTCTCTGGATTTCATGTAACTGTCAAAATGATGAGTAGTGGAAAAATTGCTTCGAGTCAGATTTCTCACTCTCCCTGAACCTTTGCACTGTATTGTTTATAGAAAGAATCTAACATCCTTGTGGCATGATAAGGTGAGTGTTACTATTTCTGCCTTTGCCTCTCATTTGAGTTGCTATCACAAGCAAAGACACAGGCAGATGGCTGCAGAGCTATAAAGCACAGTGATGACTTGGGATTGTTGAACACACTCCCCTTCTCACTCACCTCTCCTTTGCTGCAGAAAACACCCCTTTTATCTGGAAAACACAGGAAAAATGATTTAACTCATTTAAAAAAAGCAATAGATAGTTTTTTAGACCCTATTTCAATTGCCTCCGAAGCCAGCTATTCCGAGTACTGGCGGAAGGTCTACAGTGATAGCCGTGTAGTGGTGTGTGTCATGCTGTGTAGGTTTTACTGGGCAGGAAGTGAAAGCAGGATGGTGGGTGGGAGTGGGAAGGAGTGGGAGGCCTTCTGTCTTTCTCTCTTTTTGCATTTCTTTCTCTCTTCCTGGTCCTTCTTTTCCTCTTTCTTTTTATTTTTCATTTTTTGTTTTACATAGTTGTTTTATTAGTGTGCCCATTGGTGGATTTTTAAAATATCTGCACCATCGAACATTCTCCACCCTCCTCCATTTCCTCTGCCCCTAGGTGTTTCTTAGATACTGTCGGAACAGCCTGTACTCAGAGCTTGGATCACGGGCTCCCCAGAGATCTGCACATGCGTTTGTGTCACTGAATATTGCTAAATAAGATGAAGTGTGGAGATTATGGGAATTTGTATTAGGTTACTGAGTCTGAGACATCATGTGAGGTGGTGTGACAGCTAATGGTCCCTGGCACAGTTTCCCAGCATGGCCTTTTTGCAACCTGTGTGGTTTTTAAGGAAATGGCTGAATGGTTTTGTTCTAGGTGGGTGCTAGGGAATGGGGATATGTTAGGAGACACCCCTCTTACCTTCTTTTAAAGTTGTGCCAGAGATCAGACACAGAGAAAAAGACAAATCCAACCTGGCAGTTTGTCCTTACTGCTGACCTGGCACATGAGCTAACTCATGCTGAAATGCCCTTCTTGGTACAATTGCTAAGAGGGCTGGGCAGATATGGGGTCTGCAGGATGTTTTTCTACACAGTTTTGGGAAGAATGGTTGCTTTTTATTTTCTTACTGCCTAGAGTGTCCTGGGCCAAGAGACTATGCTGCTGAAGGTTGGGAGCAAAACCATGCAGCCCTCTGCAGCTCATCTCCATGGAAATCCTGGCTGACATTAGGAAGAGAAGCAGGTGAGATCTGGTAAGATCTATTTGTGCAACCTGATCTAATCATCGTGGCTCTGAGCCACCTGGCTTGTGGCTTGTGGTCTGTGTGATCTGCAGACAGTGTGAGTTTTGTCAGGCTGAGCATAGCTTCATTATAGAATTTCTTGACCACCCAGGGAAATGTCATACTGAGGATGTCAGACTTCTTAAGTAAAGAAAACAAGACCCCTCTCTAATCATACATCTGAATTGGCACTCACAGAATCCTAGTTTATTCATTGGTTAAAGGAGTTGAGTGGTATGTGAATGAAGCCTAGTCCAGGAGGAAGGAAATGACTCTGTTGTATTTCAGCCCAGGAGCTGGCCTGGCTGGTCTCAACCTGATTAACTGCAGGAGACTTAGAAGAGCCAGAACTGTGCCATGGATGAACCCAAAGGACTAAGGCAGGTCTTTAAAGGTCAGAGACCCAGCAGAGCTGGGACAGGAAGTGATGGCATGATGGTGCCAGTGACCACCAGATCACTGCATGTAGTTGGAGGCAGAAGGGCACCTTTTGTCTTACCAGGAGCAGAATATTACAATGGGAAATAAGTAGGAGAGGTTCCTGAATTCTGTCAAACAACGTGGCCTTAAGAAGATTGCTGGGGACAGTGGTGGCTCTGCTGGTCCTCAGGGCAGGCCTTGGATTCCCAGCAGGGTAAGAGGAAAGAGAGAGCTGAGCCCTGGTGCCAGGCAGTGATGGGAGCATCAGAAAGGCGTCCTGAGTGGGAGCTTTGGCTAGGCCTGGGCTAAGAGAGTCTTCGCTTAGCCACCCAATCATTAGAACTAAGGTACCAGATTGGGGTTAAAGTTGTCACCATATTGACTTGAGTCTGGAGCTCCTTTCATCCCTGCATTTTCCACTGTCTGGGCTGAACGTGTGAGGTGAAGATTAAGTGGATGGTATGCGTGCAAAGGAGGGGAAGGTGGTGGGTGAGAAATGGACCACAGAAGTTGGGTCCTCTGCAAAATCTGATAATTCTTGGTCTAAAAGGGTCTACCACGAGCTCAATATTACATATGATACATATATCAAAATGATTTCAGAAAGAAAATCTGACAAAGGAAAAAAAAAGACAGAAAATCCGTGCGAAAATTATTAGGTAAAATAAAAATGGAAGTAGTGAAATTTTAGGAGATGGAGAGGCCAGTGCAACTACAACCACAGAGCTTTTTGTCTGCACTGTCTGTTCTACAAAACCCACTCTTCCACACCCCTGCCACCCTCCACTAGTCCACTCAGGCAGCTCCTGCTTAGTCTACTCTCTTTTAAAACTCTTTTCAGTCACCTTTTCCTGGGGAAGCCCTTTCCTGCATCCCTGACTGGAGTACACATCAGGATTTTACATATTCTTGCCTGAGTATGTAATTGCCGTGGTCTCTCCCCCTGACAGATACACTTCGCAAAGATGGAGGGTATGTTTGCCCTGTTTTTGTTGGGTCTTTAGAACTTGTTCCAGTACCTGGTATATCGTAGGTGTTGATTCATTATTTGTTGAATGAAAGAATATTTTGAGAGCCACAGAACTACTTTTAGTGGGAGAAAACAAGAGAAAGACTTTTGGTATTTGATATCACGGAGCACTTATAAGATTAAGTTTTTCTGGAAGCATATTTCAAACATTCCCAACAAATTTAAGGAGACCAGAATGGAAGGATTTATAAAACCTAGGAGTATTGACTAGAAAGACCTTCTACATTTGGCCTAGATTGGATGTAAAGGGAAGCAAAAGTGAGTTGGGTAGGTTCTTAAAGGAAATTCTACTTCATTTATAGGGCATATAGATGGCACCACACTCCTATTTTTTTCTCTTCCTACCCTTTACCCTTTTCATCCTACCCCCCACAAATTTATGTAGGTAAACAATATAAAAATAAACATCAAACACATTCTTTGAGGGGAAAACAAGTCACACCCATAGCAAGAATAGAGACTGGAAATAGGGTACCCCTCATTTTATTTTGATGCATGCTAGAGTTCTTTGGTTTCCAGTAGCAGAATATAATTTTGCCGTGGCCTAGTCCTGTGATCAAAGGAAAGACTGAAACCAGGCGTGGGAATGAATAGGAACAGAAACATCCCAATGTAGCCCAATCTACAACTCATTCTTGTCTGGGTGTAGTAGTGTGTGCATGTCAAAAAGACAATTCTATTTTTATTCTGTTTATTATGTTGCTGAGTTTCTAATTCCAGGACAAAGTAGTTATTTGGGTTGTTTTCTGCTCAGAGAACCTTAATTAATACTTCTATTGGACTTTATCCAATGGTAAGAGATAATTTTTAAGAAGCAAATAGAAGTGCTGTGTCTTGAGAAGTACACGTGGACAGATGAACGGATGAACGAAGTGTGGTATACACATACAACGAGCTATCATTCAGCCTTAGAAAGGACAGAAATTCTGATACATACTACCACATGGATGAGCCTTGAAAAATTGCTAAATGAAAAGAATCCAGATACAAAAGCACAAATATTATGATCCTACCTATCTGAGATTTCCAGAGTAGTTAAATTTGTAGAGGCAGAAAGTAGATTACGGCTCCCAGGGGCAGGGTAAGGAGAAATGGAAGCTAATATTTAATGGAAACAGAGTTGCAGCTTGAGATGAGGAATTCCTGGAGAACAGTGGTCACGGTACTGCAGTGTGAATGTGCTTAGTGCCACTGAACTGTGTGCCTCAGAATGGTAAATTTTATCTTGTATATATTTTACCACAATAAAAATAAAATATGCGGGGCAGCCAGAGTGAATCTGTCAAAATAGAATGGGACGTCAATGTCATCGGAAAGTGAGACCAGCTGGGCACCGGTGTACTGGAAACCTGTCGGCTCTGGTTCTTCTGGGCAAATCTCTGAACTCCCAGAACCCCTTTTCCTTGCTTGAAGATAGTAACTGTGGCTCTATCACCTACTTCTTGGGAACTAGGTTAGTTATTCTGTGAAGGCATGTAGCAAACTTTAACTGTCCCATACAAATGGAAGGCATTTCTGCCTGAGGGAATGGAAAAGCCCTTTGCCCATCCACATTGCAGGGACCCGGGTGACAGGTGGAGACCACCACTTTCTTGGGTTGGTATCCTGGAGGTAGCTGTCCTGGTGGGTTGAAAGGGTTAGACTAATAACAGGAATAGGATAGGAAACAGTTGTTTATATCCATGCTAGAGTCTAAAGCGGCTTGAATTACTGTACTCTGCTGCTTCTACATTCGTTCAGGTTTTACAGCCCTCGGTGGGAGGCCCGGGCCTAGTCACGACTTCAGCGAAGCAGCTGGCATTTCTAACTGAGTGTCTCTGAATGGTCTGCCAACAATGGAGCTATTAATTAGCATCCATAAAAACCAGTAAGGGTCGTCTGTTGGACACATGACCTAAGTCTGGTATAGGGTTTGGGCAAATAAAATAATGATTGGTCCCAGGCGCAATTCCAAAGCTTCAGCTTTGGAAACCAAGGGTCTATTTCTATGCTAACTGATTATTACCAACATGAGACACAAGATACAGAATTGAAACAGATTTTATTGCAAGATTCCTCTGGAGTTGTCTCCTGCCCAGAATAAAACCTTCAGAGGGGTCTAATATTGAGTTATGGTTTGATTAGACTCAGAGGACACTGAAAGAAATGCTAGTAGCTTTACAACTTTAGGGTAGAGTTTTCTAGATACTCTACAGTGATGGGCTTTGACTGTTTTTACTCTTGGCTCTAGGCGGGGTGCCCAGTTCCAACACCTGGTGAGCAAGGTGTTGGGGCTCTAACTCTGGAGCTTGGTCCCCAGGCACATGGCTACTCCAACATGCCCAAGGGCCACATGGCTTCAGTGCTTTCTCACTTCTATGTCCTTGAAGGTCTTAGTCTCAAGATTTTATTTCTTCCTTTTGAATTTGGCTGTTATGTGAATTTTATCTCTCCACATGTGCACACACATGTGTGCATACACACATGCACACACACACTCTCAAGTGACCTCCTCTTTCAGGGACCTTAACCTTCCATTCTCCCTGCTTGACACTGACTGATTTTGACTATTCCATACTCTTAATTTTTGTTGTAATAGAATATTCATAATATAACAGTTATCATTTTAATCACACGTGTTTCTTTTTAACTAGCATTTCTACTCATTCTGTATGCTGGAAGTGGAAGGGGTACTTCCCGTATATGCTCAATTTCCATACTGATATTATTAAATTCTGGTGATTTCAGTGTTTGGCCACCAAGGAACGAAGAACCATGATGATGCTGTCTCTCTAGAGTATGGTATATCCATCCTCCTTGGTCTGGCAGCTCCAGATCCCAAGGTGCTCAGTCCATGCCACCGGCCGTCCTTTAGGAGGAGAGGACGGGTTCACCATAGGATGAGTCTTTGGAAGGCCTTGAAATTATTGATTTACTTTTTTAAAAAAGTGACCTCATTTCCATGCAAACAGTAAAAAGACAAGAATTGGGGTAGAATATTACAGAGAAGATACACTAGATGAAAACATGAAAGAGATAAAAAGAGGAGCAGAAAAGGAAGAA
This sequence comes from Hystrix cristata, assembly GCA_004026905.1. Classification (NCBI taxonomy): domain Eukaryota; kingdom Metazoa; phylum Chordata; class Mammalia; order Rodentia; family Hystricidae; genus Hystrix; species Hystrix cristata. The sequence goes on along the minus strand of PVJO010008915.1, from coordinate 683 downwards.
TAAGAATGAGACAAAGAAAAGGAAAAGGAGGCTCAGTGGAAAATACAATGGTCCAAGATACTAGAGGGAAGAAAGAAAGAGTAAAGAGGACAGGAGAGGCGGAAGGGGACAGTAGGAGCTGGGTGCTTTCTTCTTCTTGGTCGGGTAACCTCTCACTCTGCAGCTGTCAGCTTCCAGAAGCCAAAACCTTGGTCCTGATTTCATCTGGCTGCAGCAGGGGCAGGAGGAATCCTCTCTGTCCCCACCCTGACCTTGTCAGACATACTCTTGGTCTAGCTCACACCCTGGAGCTTGCCTCAGCATGGCCTGAGGGAAGCTATTTTCTTTTCTTTTTAAATTTTTTTTTTTTTTTTACCAAGAACATGTATTGGTACATTGTATACATAATGATCACATTTATCATGGTTATTTTGTACCTGTACATGATGTATCTTGGTTCCCCCCCACCCCTCCCTTCCATTCCCCCTTTCCTTATTTACAGCAGGTTTATTTACATTTTTCCATTTTTTCCCTTTCCTCTTTCTTTCCCTTTTCCCTTCCTTCTTTTCCCCATTTTCCTTTTCTAGTTCTCTCTTTTGAATATTATCTTTCTTTTACATAATACCTATTATAACTCCTTGCTTTTATGTACACTTACAGTTTCTCATATCAGAGAAACAATTTGATGTGTACTCATGAATGAC
>PVJO010008914.1:0-72527 GCA_004026905.1 Hystrix cristata | reverse complement strand
TCCTCTGTAAGTTAAATCTCCACCTTTCACAGATTCACAAGTTCAACAGGTTTCCAACCAAGATCCCTGTAAGTGTACCCAGCTTGAAGCCACAGTACACCTCTTTCCCTCTGTAGGCCCACAGTCCATTTCTTTTAGTGCACACTTTAAAAATTTTGCCTAATAAACCCCATTATGGCTTTTACTGATATGTCCTGAAAATTATTTTTCTGTTATGGAAGTCAATAAACCTGCACCTGTCCTGTGGGTGGGGTAAATCAAGGGTCTCCATCTCCACTTTGGGGACCTTCTTGGACCTTGTCAGGTGATGATGTAATTCCCCAACATTTCTGTAAAGCAGTTGTAGTCATGCACTGCATAATGACATTTTGGTGGTCCCTCAGGATTATGGTTATATCACTCACATGTTGGTGGTGATACCGAGATAAACCTATGCACTGCCAATCATATTAAAATACCGTGTAGCATTTGAAAAACACCCTATCTCAATAAAAAAGGGAGGGGAGTGAGATTTAGCTTAGTGCAAAGTCTCTGGTGCTCCAAAAAAATTATATATAGTACATAATACTTACTAACGATAACAAACCACTATGTTACTCCTTTAGGTATTTATTATACTATACTTTTTATTCTTACCTTAGAGTGTTCTCCTTCTACATACAAAAAATCTACTGTAAAACAACTATGTCATGCAAGGCAGCCTCATACATCTTGTGTTTACTGCTTCTATTGATTGCATTAGGAGACGCATGCAGTGATGGACTTATACCATCAAAAGTGGTGTAAGTACAGTCTATGATGGTCACACAGGGATGCAATTGTCTACAGATGCATTGCGTGAACATATCCCCATCATTAAGTGATGCATGAATGTATTATTATTTCCAGTTTGTAGGGAAAGAAACTGAGGAACTGAGATTAGATGACAGCTGGATAATAATCAGAGGGACTAAGCCCAAGCCTTTCTAAAGGGCAGAGTTTGAGAGCTTGGAAGGTGAGGAGAAACAGTGGCAGGGAGGAAGGGGGAAGTGTCACCAAGGGAGCAGATGGCACTGGCTTGGCACCCACACGTTTTCAATCCCTTTGGGTTTCTGTTGTTATGATGCAGGGATGGAAGCTGAGGCTGTATCCTTAAAGGGCTGTTTGTTCGGAGCTAATCCATTCTATCTTCAACCTAATAGAACAGGGACTTATTAGGGATATTGAAGAAAAAGTCCATGTATTCCAAATTTTAAGAAGAGCAGGTTTTTTTCCTGGTCTCTCAACATATGAAATATTATGATGCAAATCAAGTTAACCTGAATCTGCTGAGAAAACTGCTGAGGGAGTGTTGGCCCTTTTTTGGGCAAGGAGAATGGAGGTTTCCAAAAGTGTGGAGGAAGCTCTTTTTCCTGCCCCATAGCTTGGTGGAAAGAAAGTCCATGTTTAATTTCAGCCCCAAGCACTTAATGTCTTGACATGACTATGTTTTACATACCCAATTACCCTGCCACCAAACTGCACATTAAACAAGAGACAATATGCAGGATTCTACTGCCCTTATCTGAGTCCTGTCTCTATGGAACATGGTTTGTCCTTCTTTCCCTTCTCCTGACTCTTGTTCTTGCGTGTGTGTGTGTGTTGTCTTTCCCCACGTCTACCTCACCCTCGACATTTGACCAATCTCTAGCTATGCCCTCACTTTGGTGGGTGATTAGAACAAGAAATGTGTGGGAAGGGAGAAGAAGCTTTGTGTAGAGGAGAGTGGGAGTAGGAATGGGCAGAGAAAAGATTTTGAGATGGGCCACTGTTTAAGACACAGATCAAGTGCTACCTCCTCCCTAAAGTCATCTGTGAATGACAAAAGCGCCTCTACCTTGCACGTCTGTAGCTTCCGTGGGCATCCGGAATGGGAAGACTGAACACATTCTGCCTTAGTTTAGAGTTACTTATACACAAACTTGAGGTCCTTTTGTAGATTCTCAGCTATCCTGGGGGCAATTTCCAATTAAAAATTTTAAAATGCCTATTTCAGATATAGAACAAAGCACATTAATTACATCTGATAGGATCATAGTAAATGCTTTTGACCCAACAAAAGTTGGAAAGTTGAGCAAGTTTTCAGCCTGAGGCTTGTATTTCCCAAAGAACCCTCCAGTGTCAAGGAAGACAAGGGACGCATCGACTTGCTGCTCAGGCCCTTCCTGGGAAAGGAGGAGTTATGCTGTGAACGTGACAGTAAAATCTCCACCAGATGTACTCAAAACTCAGAAAACAATGAACAAAAAATTTAGGAAGCGAGGCATGAATTACAGATGAATACATATCATTTGATGTTTTGTTGATTCATAAAATTGAAATCTGCACAATAAATCTAAACTATGGCATAAGTTCAACAGAAGAGTAGCATTTCATTAAAATGCCAAGACCCAACTGGCTATATTGAAATTCTGCAGAAGTCTAACATTTATCTATTTTTTTCTGAATAATTATCACCATCAAAAGCCATTTGCACAGGGCCCCAGCTCCACGTGTAGCACTGGATAGTCACCCAGCCCTCCTGTCCCAGTCTATAGAGTTGACTCTTCCTGTTAATCACATGGGATTAGTCCTGCTAATCTCAGTATTACCCTATTACCTCATATGCAGTAGGTAATAGGGACTGGCTGCGCATAGAGGTTGGAAGGATGGTAGGCCTATTAATAAAATAAACCCTGGACTTGTTTGGCCCAGGAAAAATAGAAATTGAGCTCACTTACAAAGTTATAATTTTCTGCAACTAAAAACTATTAGAAACAATCAATTATGGGGATTCTCTTTCCCAGTGTAAGAAAGAGCTGAGTGTTTGCAATCTGATCACTAGAGGGGGTTAGACACTAAAGAGAGCCTTTTAGGGACAACCAAGCTGAATCTAATGCCACAAATCTGACTCTGGTTTGGGAGGCTGGATGCCAGACACACTATGGCTGAGTCATCTTTTCACAGATTTTAAGAAAGAATTCCTTATTAGCATATTCAACAAATCTGAATAATTTAACATTTTAATTTAAAAATACTCACCAAAATAAAATGAGACATGGTCTAAAATATGAAGAATATTTTAATCCACTTATAATATGCACATCTAGAACCAAACATTGTTAACATTAGATTTAACCATATGAAATGGGAGTTGAACATTCTTGAGCAATAAAAACCACAATTTAATATGGCTTAACTTAATATTTAGGATCTAATTTTTTCCTATGTATAGGTAGCAATAATAATATAATTTTCACTTGGATATAGGCTGTAAATTAAATGTTTGTATATAAATACATTGAAACAGAGGGAAAACTTGAATATATTACCTGCTCTTAGTTCTTGAATGAACCCTGTAGAATTCACCTGCTCTTGGTTACTTGCTTTTAGTTGCCTGCAGATGCTACCTAAATAAAATCTTTCTGTCCTGAAAAACTTGTTATTTCAGTAATTCAGTAATGTGAGGTGGACAAAAAGAGCCTGGTTTGGTAACGGTATTACTTGTCAGTTTATGGGTCATTCAAAATCCTCAAAGTTTTATTGGAAATCAGTCTTCCTGACCTCTAATGTTTTTAGCTGCTTAAGAGCAATAAAAAAGGACAGTATTAAATTGCAGTGCAGAACGCTGTTCCGAGACGGCAGAGACTACATCTAACTCTCTCCCTAACGCAGCCCTGGGGTCCAGGGTGAGACTAGAAATGTGGTCGGTTTCAAGAAAAGTCAGCACTTCTGCTCTTGGTTGGTAAAGAAGGTGTTACTGGCCTCTGAATGAAAGATGTGTCATGGAAGGTACTTTCCAGAAGTGGGAGGAGACCATTCGTCCTTGGTTTTTAAAAACTATCTTTTATTAGAGTGGTAGTTAGGTTCTCTAATACTGTCTAGGAATACTGTACACATCAGAATGAAAAGTGAATTGGCTGTTGCTGCAAATGAACTTTTAACCTTTGCTTCATGAGCATGGAATGAACTAATCTTCCACAGATAATATATAAAATATGCTGAGGGACAGTATATCGTGTCTGGAATTGAGGACAAAATTATGTGAAATATGAGGAATCACACACATAGATGCACTTCTCGAAAGATCCAGAATAGAAGCATATGCACACATAAAAACCCAAAAGTAAAGAAAACTTTTAAGGGGTTAAGGAAGACACATGGTTATGGACACTCTCTCCCCGGCCCCTGTATTTTCTTTAAAACGCCTAACAAAAAAATCCTGTTCTGAATAAAGTAGGAAAGCTACAATGTAAATTACAATGCAGGGTCAGCCAGGCATTTAAAATGCCTTGCAGATTGTGAAACTATATTCTGGTTTTAATTTTGTCATGCTATACGATCAGCGCTGGCTTTAGGCCATGCATTCTTTTAAATTGGAAACCTCTTTCCAACCAGAATGCTGCTGGAGGCTATTAGAGCTGCCAGGTCCTTTAGCACATGGGTCTCAGAGTCAGCTCTTTGCCGTGCGCCTGAGGCCTAGGGAAAGAACTTATACTCCAGGCATTTATATTTTGTAATCAGGTAATCACATTTGCCAGCTTTATAGGTTACACAAAATGGAGAAAAAGGTTTTTGTAAGATATGTCATCTAGTTACAGTTTGCTGTACTGAACATAAAACACTTTAGCAACTTAATCATTTAACATTATTGTTGCCCATGACGTTGGGAACCACAGTCTCTGACTGGATTAAATATTCATCAATCACATTGGTGGTAGTGAAACTGCACACTGGAAACTTCACAAAATGTTAGCAGAGCTTATTATGTCCGGAGGACCACTGCTTTGAGAGTTGAGTTCTCCTGTGGCAGCAGCCACTAAGTAGCTCTGCATCTTTTGTTGATTGGCTTCCTATTTCTGGTCTCCCTCTTCCTATCTATAAAATGAGTAGGATGAACAAGGTAATCTAAGATTATTTGTTGCTCTGAAACTAAGCTTCATGGATAATAACTTCTTCAATACATTTTAGGCACATGAATAATTCTGAAACTATCTGTGTATACTAGCTTTAGAAAAAGAGTCAGTTTCTGAGGGAAAATAAATGATTTATATTTCGTATTACACATCCACTTCAAAATTGTACAAGTCAAAATCAATTAAAAGACAATAGACAGAATGGGAGAAAATATAAGATACAAGATAGTAATTAAAAAACAGTTTGTCTATAGACCAATAATGAACTAGCTGAGAAAGAGATCAGGAAAACAGTATCCTTCACAATAGCTCCAAAAAATAAAATAAAATACCTAGGAATTAACCTAACCAAGGAGATGAAAGACCTCTATAAGAAAAATTTCAGAACACTGAAGAAAGAAATTGAAGGAGATACAAGTAAATGGAAAGACCTACCTTGTTCATGGATTGGTAGAACTGATATTGTTACAATGGCCATATTATGAAAAGTGATCTACAGCACCAGTATAATCCTTGTCAAAGGTCCAATAACATTCTTCATAGAACAAAGAGGAAAAACAATTCTAACAATTCTAAAATGCATGTGGAAACACAAGAGACCCAAAATAGCCAAAGTATTCCTAAACAAAAAAGAGCGAAGCTGGAGGAATTATAATACTTAATTTTAAATTGTATTACAAAGCCATAATAACAAAAATAGCACTTTACTGACATAAAAATAGAAAAATAGAACAATAGAATAAAATAGAGGACACAGAGACAAACCCACACAACTACAACCATATGATTCTTGACAAAGGAGTCAAAAGCTTACACTAGAGAAAAGACACCCTCTTCAGTGACCCAGGAAAACAGAATATCTTACATGTAGAAGACTGAAAATAGGTCCCTATCTCTTACTCTGCACAAAAATCATCCCAAAATGGATTAAAGATCGTGCTATAAGATGTGAAACTTCGAAACTGCTGGAAGATAAAATATGTAATCCTCTAGAAGCTATAGGCACTTCTTGACTAGGATCCAAACAGCCCAAGAAAAAACGCAAAAGATCAAAAAATGGGATTATATCAAATTAAAGTTTTCTGCCTAGTAAGGGAAATACACAACAGAGCGAAGAGACAGTCTATAGAATGGAAGAAGTGTTTGCTGGCTACTTGTCAGCAGATTACTATCTAGAATATACAAATACTCGAAAATTTAACACCCCCAAATCAAAAATCTCAATCAATAAACAGGCAAATGAATTGAACAGAACTCCTCAAAAGAAGTACAAATGGCCAATAAAGATACGAAAAAAAATTCGGTATGCTTAGCCATTAGAGAAATGAGAATCAAAACTGCATTGAGATTCCATTTCATCACAGTCAGAATGGCTATCACCAAGAATATAAAAAACCATAAGTGCTGGTGAGGATATGGAGGGAAAAGGGACCTTTTACACTGCTGGTGGGAATGTAAATTATAGTAGCCACTGTTTTAGTTACTTTCTTGTTGCTGAACCAAAATCTGTCTTAGTTACTTTCCTGTCACTAAGGCAAAATACCCGACACTCTCAAATTAAAGGAGGAGAGGTTTATTTTGAGTCATAGTTTGTAGAGGTTTCAGTCCATACTTGGCTGATGCCAAGGCAGGGCAGATGGCAGAGCAGACTTGGTCATGGCAGGTCAGGTAGGAAGCAGAGAGCGACTGAGAATGGAAAGAGGGAGATCCTTCTACACCTTCAGTGAGCCACCTCCTCTGACCAGGCTTCACCTCCTAATGTCACAGTTAGCTACAAAGCCATCAAAGATGAGTACCATACCCCCATTATTCAATCACCTCCCAAAAGCGCCATCTATGAGTACATGAGGTGTTGGGGGACATTGAGATATAAACCAAAACATTCCAACCCTGACGCCTGAAAGATTTATGCCCATCTCTACGCGAAAGGTTAGTGCGTCTCAAGGAGTCGCCAAAGTCCTAACAGTTTCAGCACTGTTAAAAGTCCAAGTCCAGAGTCTTCCCTGATATTTAGGGCGAACTCTTAGCAGAGAGGACCTGTAAAAATGAAAAGAAAGTTAAACACTTTCAACACACAATAGCACAGGCTAAACATTCCCTTTCCAAAAGGTAGAAATAGAGAGATAGAAAGGAATGAAACCAAAGCAAGACAAAAACCCAGCAGGTAGACATTAAATCCTATAGTTCCATGTCCACACCCAACTGGCCAGATGTGAACTCCAAAGGGCTTGGGCAGCCCTGCACCTCCAGCATTGCTGGTGGTGATTGTAGCCCCCATGGATTCTCTCTTGGGCTGCCTTTGCTCACTCCTTGCCTCACTCCTCAGTGATCCATGTTCTTGACTTTTCCAACTTCCTGGGGTCTCCACTGCACTTTCAGCTTCACCCTCACAGCTTCACACACTGCCCTCTCAGGGGGACACTGCCTGGCCTCTCAGGCCTTCTTCTCAAATCTGGGTGGAAGCCTTCCTGACTCCACAGCTCTTGCATTCTTCATGTTCCCAAAACCAGCACTACGCGGATGATGCCACAGTGTGCTGCAAGCTGGAGCAGTAGCTGACACGTTTTGCTTCTCGCCAGTGGTTGCAGAGGCCTCTAAGTGCTGGAATGGCTGAGCGGGTGAACTGAATCCTGGGGAATCAATTCTCATTCCCTGCTGCCATTCTGGAGCATGGTCCCTTGGAATATTATTCAACTGTAAGAAAGAAATCCTGCCATTTGGGTGACAACACAGAGGAATCTTGAGAACAACACACTAAAGGAAATAAAACAGGCATAGGAAGACAAGCACTACACACTCTTATTTGTATGTGGAGTCTAAAAAAGTCAGACTCATAAAATTTGAGAGTAGAATGGTGCTTGCTAGGGGATGGGGCCAAGGGAGGTAGGGAAAGCGTACAAAGTACACTGACTTGGGATGAAGAAGTTCTGGAGATCTAGTGTACAGCATGGCAAATACAGTTAGAATAATGTACACTCGAAATTTATTAAAAGAGTTGTTCTTAAGCTTTCTAACTACACATACAAAGAAGGTGATCCTGGATATAGTAATAGCTTGATTGCGAATACCACAATAAAGTAATAAATACTAATAGCTTCATATATACTAATACATATATAAATACATAGCAAAATATTATGTTTCTCACTTTAAATTACAAATTTCTGCCAAGTATACCTAAATAAAATTGAGGAAAATTAATTGAATCTCTGTCATTTTGTAATTGTGATTTAAAAATCATTAATGATTTTTCTCTTTTGTTTTGGTGGGCAGAGGTGACAGCATCATGTATTGATTTTGCCTGTGTTATAGCTTGATAATTTGAAAAAAAGAGCCTGAGTGGATTTGTTGAGGAAACTTGTGTGAGCCGTTTTAGGAATGAGATGGTGGCAGAATATTCCAATTGAGATGTAGTGACAGTAGTGAGAAATAAAATAAGAGGAGTGAGCGATTCACATTTTATTTGAATTAGGTGTTTGAAAACAGAAATGTCTTATTAGCCGGCGCACTATACCAAGAGGGAACTAAAATGCTACCGTCAAGCCTAAAGTCCTCATGCGTTCATATTACTTACCTACAAGTGAAGGCTTTTAGTTTTGGCCTGAGCAAGAAATAGCAGAGAATTCTTCCCTGGATGTCTGTTCACCACTGTGGTGTCACATCTCTTTGATGGGTAGCTATTCTGAACTACATTTTATTGACTTAAAGATCATAGTATATAAAGAATGTGTATGTATGAGGAGAAAATCTAAATACATAATGTCAAATTTCTGCAAACGTTAGTTATCTCAGAATCGCATTGTATTTCTCCCTCCTCTTCTCCTTCCCTCCCTCTTTCTTTGTGTTCATGTGCACGTGAGAGATGGGATGGAGACGCTAACTGTGTACTTAATACAAGGCTTCTGCAGATTTCAGTTATCTCAGAATTGCATTACATTTATTGCTGCTTTTCTCAAGCTTGTATTTTAGCTTTTATTTCTTGGCATGATGATACTCCTTCTTTGGATTTTACCTGAGTAGACAAGCATGAAATGAATTACTTATTGCATTTGACTAATGTTGGGAATGCTTGCAGCTCAATATCACTGATTAGTAACAGTCCCCACTCTCGGGACTGGTAACGGATGGTCTGAAAACCACCCATGACCCTTTCATTCCATCAGCTGCCCTGAGTGTCCATGTGGACGGTTTACAGCTGAGTCTCTTCCTAGGCCTTACTCTTGGCCGGAAGGAGCAGTCTTGGCCCAGGTTCCAGCCCCTCCCTGAGGCAGACTGTAGCCAATGACAGGTCAGTGTGCAGGAGGAAAGGCCAGGTCTCTTCGCACAGCTCTGAAGTATCACTCTAGTGGCTCCCACAGGATTCACTGAAGCTTGGCCGAAACTTTGGTCACAGCCACATGACAGTTAACCTCTTCCTCTTGCCAAATGTTCTGCCTTGTCTGCCTCACAGGTGTTATTCCTTAGAACTCTTCTCAGCAAGCCCCTTTTATGCTAGTCTTAACCTCAAAGTCTGTTTCTCCGGAATAGACCAAAGGCAGGACCACTTCCCACTTGATTGTGTGAGATACTCTGGTGCTTACATTGGGCCTCTCATCGAAGGAATTCTCCTGGAAGAGTGTGTATTGGCTGCCTGGAATCGCAACTCATTAAATTCCATGTTTGTGTTTTTCACTGTAGTGTCTAGTAGCATTTGTTTATTTATTATTTATTATATTAAATTATTTATTGTATTATTGTATTTACTTAAGTATTAAAACATACAATTTTATGGTTCTGGGGTAAAAAAATGACTTCTTTTACTTATTGCGAATACTCTTAAAACTACAATACTTTTAGTATAATGGACTGTCTTTAAAAAAATTGTAAGATACTGCTCACTATAATTACAGACTCTTTTAATAATGTCTATGTATGATTTAGCTTGCTAGTCTTTTGATTTTCATTAGAATGAAAATTAAAATATTTGACATTCATTCCATAAGAAATAATTAATGTAGCTGAATACATATGTAACTGGATGTTTTTCATTTGATTATTGCTTCATTGTGTGATTCAAATTACAACCATAAAACACAGTGACACTTTCAAAGATATATCCTAAACCGATATTTTGTCTGCTGTATGTAATGTTCTAAAGATTAGGGAGTTTTTTGGTCCATTCATAACCATGATGAAAAAAGATCTCCTGCTGAGATTGTTGATCTCTATGTTTTGAAAGAAAACATTAGATTTTTGGTATTAAGAGTAAGATTTAGAAATTAACAAGCAGAATGGACTTCATATCAAAATGATAACCTAGAAATTTTGATTGATATATATTAAATACATATGTATATATATGACATAGTAATTTTCTAGTAAATAGGGGAATTCATAACTTTTGTAATACCTTTTGAATTAAAATGCAAGGCTTGGAGGAACTGAAATCAAGATAGATATATTCTAAAAATTGTTTTAGACTGATGTTCCTAAAATATTTGCACAGAATACAATATTTGACATTTTTCAATTTGGTTTCTTCCAAGCCCAAGATGTTCCTAGGTTTCATGTAGTTTGCGTAGTTAATGCTTTCTTTTATCTAAGGCTAGCCATGGATAGTATTAGAGTCCTGGTGCCATTCTCTCTTAAGCAAAGTAGCTTTTCCTGTATTTGGCTTCATAGCCAGCAAACAAGCAATTTAGAGGAAACGAGGATTCATGGGTTCATTTAAGGATTTATTTGTTCAAGGATTAGTGGTGTGAGTAAACTGGCTTTCTGGTACCGCTCTATTCTTCATAAAGGTTGGTTGTCATTTGGAGGAAGAAATGTGCTAGCCTGGAGAAGACATTCTTGGCAGCCAACTGCCTAAGCTCACCCTCTGTGCAGGGGTTGTTGAAGGTGAGCACACATCAACTTAAATGTAGGGGTCCATACTGAAAAAGGACATGAGTTTCAATTTTATTTACCAAGACTCCTCTTCTGGGTTCTAGATTTAAAAAATTTGAGTACTGTTTGGTACCTAATATTTTTAAAGATTGTATTATGTAACCTAGTTTTACATTTCTCAATATACTATTTCACTTATTCAGGGTTTGGATGAAAGAATCCTGGCTGTGATCTCCAATAAAATGGTTACTGTGCTTTTTTTTTTTTTTTTTTTTTTTTGGTGGTGCCGGGGATCGAACTCAGGCCCTTGTGCTTGCAAGGCAAGCACTCTAACCACTGAGCTAAATCCCCAGCCCCGGTTACTGTGCTTTATGTCTACTTTTCTACTTATTCTTGGTCACTGTTAAAAATTTATGTTTTTGTATAAAGTTATCTATTTCAAAATCTTTTAAAAGTCCTATCTCACAACGGAGTACGAACAACAGAAATCTTGTCTTTTCCTTCCAGTTTCCCACATGGCACCTTGCACTGGAGGACACCCATGAGCGTGGTAAGTGAATCATGTCTGTAGAGCAGCTTCTTCAGTTTTAAGCATCATCCTTCAGAGAGTAACCGTGCCAATCACTGATGGAGTGCCGGGCATTTTCAACAGCACTCATCATGCTTTCCTCATTCTTGGAATGATCTTTTAAGAATATTCTCGGAACCACTCACAAAAGAGAAAAACTAAGACTTAATGGCTCAGCAAAAGTTGTGTTTCTAATAAATTGGATTCTCATTTCTGAGTCACAGTTTCTTCTCCTGCTTATAACTAGGCTACATCACTGTAACTATAGAAAATGTATGATGGCCAGTTTATTCAATACGTTTATACTGAGTGCCTTCTGTGGTGCCCATATTCTGCTGAATGTTATGCATGGGAACAAGTAGAAGGAAGATAATAACAGAAGCCAACATTTCTTTGAGGGGTTGCTACGTGCCAGATGTGTGCTCAGAACATTATTTGCAATACATTTTTATTCTTCATAGACTAGGTATTTTTTGTTGCATATGTTCACTTATTTATCTATTTTAAGAACAGGAGACATATGCTAGACTGTTATGTGTCTAACCACAAAGCTAACAAAGGGCAAAGTCACTGCCGAAATCTCACACATCTGGCTCCAAATCTGAACTTCCTCTTGTAAAAAAATGCAATCCTTTATGCCAGTGAGTTTTTAACCCAATTTGGAAGCAAAGCAGACATGCGTGGTACAACTGTAAGTTTTAGAGTGACCACACATTTTTGGAAGACTCTTTTACTAACTTCCTACCAAAAGGATTCAAAAACAGGAAAATATCTTTGTGAATCCCACATGTTATTTTAATGAGCTGCAGTATGATTTTAAAGTTAGTGAACAACTTAACTGTTCAGTTCTTGATTTAACCACAAATTTTTGGTTAGAAATTTTTTTGTATCATCTTTTCATTGAAACTGTTTAAATGAAAGAAGCGCTTGATCATGACTGTTCTATCATTCTGTCATAGTATCTTAAAAAGACAAGGATGAAGAAGATCATACATGGACCTCTGAATAAAATGTAACATGTTCGGTGACATGCAGTTGGATCATTTAGACTTGGTTTTGCCCAAAATAAGCTAGAGGGGCTGGACAAAATTTATTACATTACTTATGTTCTGAAGGTTTGGTAGTAATAACTTACCCTTAAAACTAACAAAAAGCTACTTGATAGTGTAGAATAAACTGGAATACTTTCGTTAGCCTGATATTTTTAACCATAAATACTTCCATCCCTCTAAGCAAATGGATCAGAAATATTTATGAGATACCTTGAATTTTTATTACCTCTACAATGGAATGCAGCAATTTCATCATGAGCACGTCCTATCTCTAAACTCACTCCATACTGTTGATGGACTCGAGCATATCATAAGTAACCAATTTGTGAGAGGAGTGTTGGCATTCACAAAACAGTGAAAGGAAAAATACACAATTGACATTGTAGAAACTGAACAATATGTTATTCATTGTTAAACTAAATCCAATTGTTAATTTCTGAACAGTGTCAGTATAGGTGGTTGGGAAGATGGTTGCCAGTAATTTACTTCTGATAGTATGAAGGTTTTATTTCTCTCCTGTCTAGAAATACTTATTCATTTGGACCTAGAAAATTTTGGATTGCTGACATTTGGGATATGGGGCGGGACTTATTTTTAATTTATCCTTTTATGCACACTTTTTCTAAAAGAAGGAGGAATTTGGTAGTAAATGCTTCGAAAATACTTTCTAAATATATTAAGAGGTTAAATATTAACATTATACTGCTGGTCATGGTTGTTCTTTTCTATCTCTTCCTTGTAAGAATGTTTTAGAAAGCTGCTAGTTGATTTCACATTTCATGTTCATTTAAAAATGATGAATTCATTGTTCACATAAAAAAGTTACATATTTATTATTTAAAAGTTCAAGTAATTCAAAAGCTCACAACAAAGATCTTTAAATATTGACTTAAGTAAGAAACACAGATTCTATTAACTAATATATTGAAGAGTTTGAAAATATAAACTATAAAATGAAAAAGTAATATATAACTTGTGTTTTAGAAGCAGTGCTTAAAAATCTTATATAGCTATCAAATTTCATTATAGTGAGACATTCACAAACAAAATTTTCAGATGACCTCGTATTAAATGTTTTTTTTTATTTTTCGTATTAAATATTAATTTTAGATTCTTATAGATTTTTTTTAAAGAGAATATTCTGTGATCTTTCTGGGAAGCTGAGGCAGGAGCGTTGCAAGGGTAAACCAGCCTGGGCAACTTAGTGACTTAGCACGAAACCATCTCAAAAAAAAAAAAAAAAAGAAGAAGAAAGAAAGAAAGGATGAGGGATGTAACTAAGTGCAGAGGCATTGAGTTTAATCCCCAGTATAAAAATATTGCTTCACATTGGTACATGTTCCCTTGCATTAATGTTTTTAACTTATTGTTATTAAGCCCTGTGTCCAAAGTATTTTGTTAGACACAGAAATAGCTAAGACATGAAGGTAGCTACTGCGTAGATAGAAACAAATGTGCTTCCACTTCTTGGATACACAGCTAGCCTACATTTCCTGGCCTGTCTCAGCTTTAGACACAGACGTGTGACTGACGCCCTGCCAACTGAATGTGAGTAGAAATAATACGCACACCTCCAGGGACACCCCAAAGCACAAAAAGTCGTGCATGCATTTCTCTGAAGGCCCTGTTTCTTTCTCTGCCTCCAGAAAGGACCAGTGAATGATTCTAAGTCCCTGGGGTTCAGTAGACCCACTGGATGGATAAAACGTAGATCCCTGACTGTGCGAGGATGGGAGCCCCCCACTGCCAGGCTACACTGGATTATGGCCGGCAATAAACCTTTGGTGTGTTGTCACAGAGATAGTAGGATTGCTTGTTTTTTATAGCTCTTATCTTACCCTAAGTCCGGGATTTCTCAACCTCACCACTATTACCGTGTTGAACTAGATACTCTTTTATGGGGCTGTCCTGGGCACTGAAGGGCGTTTAGCATCAACTCTGACTATTCACCTGATGTTGCAGCACCCTTTGCCCCAGTCATCATAATAAAAAGTGTCTTCAGAAAGTCCAAACAGGGCCTTGGGGCCAAAATTTCCCCTAGTTGGGGATCACTGGCTTACAAAAATAGAATAATATTTCCTGTTCTTAAAAGTATTACAAAGTCCCCTGTTTTCTTTATATAAAATAAGTTTCTGAGGAACGTTTGAAATTCAAATGTCTGAAAGTTGAAGACATTTACATATTTAAGGAACTTTGTCATGTAAGAGAAATAAAATGATTAAATTTAAAAATTAGTATTGCATTTAGTAGGACATTTTAAAGATGTTGTTGCAGCAATTTTTACATGTTTTTAAAATTTGTATTTTTCTTTCAAAATTGAACCCACGCTTAAGTAGCTTAAGTCCAGTGAACTGTGGTTTGAAGCAAAAGAGTTAGACTAAAGACAAATAGAACGATTTTCATCTGTGTAACAATTTTAGAGGAACTGTGCTTTTTGTTCCTGTAATAAGATACATTGTAATTTCCATTTCCTGCTTATTTTTATGAAATAGGAAAAAGTCTTAAAGTAATTGACTAAGTAGACAGTTAACTGGTGACAGTTAAAAGGCTTTATTATGAGATTCATATGAGATATGTGTTTATTTGCTGTGTACGAAAGTCTGTTTTCACTTTGACACTCTTGAGTCTTAAGTCAGTTTTCCCATGCCTCATTTCTCTCCGTCTGTTTGCTACCACTTTTCCATGCTAGCCTTTTGACTGAGGCAGTACAGTGTGTAGAGCATTTGTCTGGCTTCAGCGTTAGCATCCTTAGGTTTCTGTACCTGGCGTGTGATTTTCCTGGTCAGATCCCCGGCAGCTGAAGGCATTCACCGTCGCCTGTGCCCCAGTTGAGCATTGGCCTAGGTTGACCCTCCACTGGCCCTTGCTTTGTAGTGACGAAAACTGCAAGTGTTGTGTGTGTGACACAACAGAGATAAAGGAGGCAGAGCCCTTGCTATTTTAGGAGTTTGTAACCCAGAAATGAAGGCAGATGCTGATACATATAATACATGAACTGTATGGATGGAAGGAGACATTGGAGTGACTGTAAGTTCGAAGTATAAATGATGTTTGGAGTATATTAAGTCCAACTGTATTAAAGTAGAGATGGTTAAGAGAAGATTCTGATCTGAACTAGTTGCAAATACCTGGTAGAAGCTCCTCTTTTAAAATCCACCTACTGACGTGGTCTCTCTGAATCATACCAGTGAGTGTAGCACACAATTAAAATTATTTTTCCTCTACCCACAGGAATGGTTAATTTTGATGAATTAGTGCATTCAATAGCTCAGTCCTTGACTAAATTATCTTCTGATATTAATAGAACAGAATAATTAAAAATCAAAAAACTTTAGGTCAGACTGCCTGTTTTAGGATTCTAAATATGTCATGTATGTTCAGTGTGACTTTTTTTTTTTTTTGGCAGTACTGAAGATTGAACCCAGGGCCTTTACCTCAAACTACATTGCTGTATGTTACATGTTTTTTAAATTTTGAGACAGGACCTCACTAAGTCACAAACTTGCCCAGGCTAGGCTTGAACTCGTTGGGCGAATATGATAACCACTACACTACGGGAACCACCCTTAGGCTTGAACTTGTAATCCTCCTGTTTTAGCCTCCCAGAGTGCTGGAATTACAGGCAGGCACCAGCATGCCTGGCTCTGTGATGTCTGTCATATAATTTAATCCCCTTTACCTTAGTTTTCTTACCTGTTAAATTGGGATAAGAATCCTTATTTGCTAGGACGTTGTGAAGATTAAATGAGTTAAACTACACGTCATGTGCCTAACACAATGCAGGGCATTTAGTAACGCTCTTGAATTTTATCTCCTTGGAATTAATTCATCCTTTTCAGGAATATACTATAGATGGTGATGACTTTAGTCTTTATATAACTCACTTTCATAATTATAATACTTTCTGTCGTAAAGTGAATTTAGTCCCAATAACTCAATTCACCTTTTTGTTCTGTCATCATCCCAGGGTTTCTAGAGATGACTATGCTTCAGAAATCATCCTATAGTTCCAAAGGAGGAAGAGCTTTCGTTGGAATGACTGTGTTTCTTCTCTTCACTTTATAAAAGTACACATTCTGTGATCACAGACCCTAGGTGTTCACTTTATTTTCTTTCTATACTATCAAATAAGTTTCTTAAATGTTTTAGGAAGAATAAACACACTTCACACAAAAATATCAAAACCCCCTAAAATTTCTGATGTCTACATGCTTTTTTCATATGTTTCTTCATATGCATAGTTTTGATTTGAGGACAATAAAATGCCCAGAATCTTATTACTAAGGTTCAAAGCCTTGGAAGAAATGAATAGACTCAGACACTATAAAACAATCATCTCGCAACCCTCACCGTCCTCAATGGTCAGCACAGTTTAAGAAGGATACAAACAACATGTATATCACCCTTTTCTCCATACATAAAAGCAACTGTGTATTTAGAAAAGATTTGGGAAAGAGGAGATGGGGAAATGGGAGGGGGAAAGGAAGGAAGGGAAAAGTAAAAGAAAGAAAAGACAGAAAAAGTGGAAACAAAGCTGTTGTAAATAAGGAGGGCAGGAGGAGTTGGAGGGAGGGGAGGGAAAGGGGAAAAATGAAAATCAAAATAAGCATCTACAGGTACAAAACCCCTATAACGAACAAGATCATTATGTATATCTACAATGTACCAATAAAATTTATATAAAAGATTAGAATTCTTGAACCCGGAGACAAGATTACTATGGAAGACTTTATGTTTACAAAGAGTTTTTATACAGTAAATAGGGACCAGCTGTTCTCCATCTCTAAGTGAATCCCAAAGGGGGAGCTAAAACTCAGCATGAAGTAATTAGGTTGTGCGTGCAAAGGAATTTCCTGATGGCAAGAGGGAAACACTGAAAGGAACCTTTGGTGGGCTACTTTAAAATCCGAAAGAACTCTCAAAGCAGAAGGATCATTCTCCTGATGCACCTCTACACTTGAAGCCCGTAAGTCTTTTGTTTCTGTGGAGGTGAAATAGCACATCTACATTCCTCATTATACAGCTCAAACACATCTATGGGAGTGCATTTTGTATATATTTCCCATGCATGGTGCAGTCAGTCCTCTGCATCCTCAGGATTCAACCAAAAGTATATTGAAAATATTTTTTGAAAATGATATTTGTACTGAGCATGTACAGCCCTTTCTTTGGCATTATTCCCTAAAAACATAGCAGAACAATTATTTATAAAGCCTTTATATCATATTAGGTATTGTAAGTAACTTAGAGATAATTTAAAGTATGTGGGAGGATGTATGAGTGTTATATGCAAAAGCAGTGCCATTTTATATAAGTGTCTTGAGTATTTGCAGATTTTGGGGTCCTTGGGAGTAATGGAACTAATCTTCCCTGTATATCAAGGGTGATTGTACATAATTTCTACTGTGTTTTACCTCGTATTTCTAGTGATGCAGTTTGGAGAGGCAGAAAGACTGTGTAGTCTTTGGAATCAGTCATACATGAGCACGTATCCTGGTTTTATTATTTTGATTCTGAAAGCTATTATTTTCACAATTTTTCTGAGCCCAGATCTTTCTATTGTCATGGAGGACAATTAAGGAATAAACCAGTCTGTGTATTAGTCACAAATATAATGCTAGTACATAGTACATATTCATTAAAATGCATTTTGATATACATAGGTTTATATATGCACACATTAAACGGGAGTGCTTCACTGAAGACACTCCAGTATATGGGAGACAAAATTCTCTGAAAAGCTATGTATATACATAATAACCTACATTAACCAATTTATGCCTACATTTTTAATTTTTGATTTTTTGTATGAAATTCATACATATTACACCTAGAAAAATTCAAGGAATAAGAATTTGAAGAGAAAAATTTTCATTTTGTTCTGTTGTTTGTGGCATTAAAAAATGGAACAGTAGGCATAAATGGGTTAAAACCTTTGCTATCATTACATGATTCATTTATAAGCGAAATGCCACATAAAGATATAAAGATTCAAATAGTTCCCTGATCAAAGAGGAAATAAAAATTAAAATATTGGAAGATCCAGAAAATATTACTGATTAAAACATTATAGGAACTCATGGTTCATAGTAACACTGTTATCAGAAGAAAATACATAACCTGAAATGTCTCCATAGATATACAAGAAAAATGAGAATAAATAAAAGTAAAAATTAATGATGTGCAAACAGAAAGCCACAATACTAAAAAATAAATTCAAGAGCTGGTTTGAAGAAACCTAGTTAAAAGGGGAGAAGCATGATTACATAAAATAATAAATAAGAATGAAAAAATACCACAGATGTAGATGGAAGTGCAGCGGTACCTCAGTTCACGAACTTACACTCTTCCACGATTCTGGAAAAGATAGCTACGGTCATGTTTGTCACTGATGCAGAGTTCACAACCAAAAACAAAATTTTGCCAAACGCTTCTGTTTGCAAACCAAATTGTTCACAAACAAAAGTGTTCATGAACCAAGGTACCACTGTAACTGACCATTGTTCAGCTCCACACTAACTTGAAGTGCAACAAATTTTGGGAAAAGGTAAATTGCTAAAACCATCTCCAGAACAAAAAGGCTGCCTGCTGTTTTCAGAGACCACTGACTATAAAAAAGATAGATAAAGCACTAATGTTCCCCTAATGAAAGTATTCCTAATAGGAATACTAGCTGGTGCAATTATAATGGAAAAAAAATAAGAGAAAATGGAAAGGAGGTGGTAAAATTATTGTTTGTAGATAATCATTGTATGTATCAAAACCCAAGAGAATCAACTGAAAATTTCCTACTGACCATAAACAAATTTCATAAATTGTCTGCACACAAAATTCACATTAGAATTATAATAGAAAAATATGCCTATAATGAACAATGTGAATTGTAATGAATAAATTTATGAATAATCTTTATGAAGATAATCGTCACACACAATCGAGGAACATGAATGAAGTCTTGACAAAGTGGAAAGGCACCTTCTGTTCTTGTAGGGCTGACTGAATGTTATTACATCTCACCCATCTTACCACAAGTCAGTGAAAAATAACAATCAGAATCTTTTTATTGTTCAGAATGAAGTAAAGTGTTTGAAAATTCGAGGAGCGAGTGGGATGTCAGAAAAGCCAAAATAATTCTAAAAGTAAGAGTAAATTAACCAGGCATGCAAATTAAAAACCTACTATCAAGCTGGAGTATTTGAAACACGTTGTTACTAGACAATGTCGTTGAATAAACAAGTAAGTCATTGGTTATGACCTATCAAAGAAATAGATACGAGTTTAGGTTGTGAAAGTGTGTATATTTGTCAAAAAAAGTCAGTGGGTGGGTCTGCATATATCATTGTATAAAGTTTATCTTGAAAAAATCCAATATTAATTTTTGGTCTCTAATGATGTATGTGCTAAAGTTTGCGAAGAGAAAGGTGCTGATATCTGTGATTTATTTTAAAACCTTAGAAAATGAGAAAAAATCAGAATGTAAGATGGACTGACGAGAGGATCGTGTATGTGAACATTATGTAATTGTGTGAAATTATCTCAATATTGATATATGCTTGAAAATTTCATGATGAAAATGTGAGAGAAATAGATTCCAACATATAGAGTAATTTAATATAGTACCATAATGATGAAACTACAGCTTTAGAGAGTGAAGTTCTTTTTTTTTTTCCTATTGTAAGTTTCAGGAACCAGAAGGCAGATACTATGTCCTGGACAGAGGGGACAGAGTCGCTCCTCGAGTGAATTTCCCAGACTCTACTGTGTCTCCTGATGATCTGACTCAGGGTGCTGGGAGGGAACACTGGCCCCTGCCCAGGAGAGAAGCACCGTGTTGGGCTAAAGGTTTCCTTCTAGCAGGAGCCACATCAGCTGGCAAGGGGAGGACAGCACACATGCTCAGAGCATGGGGGAAAAATGCAATCATTGCGCTAAAGTCTGTGTATGTTGTGCAGGCCAAGGCTTGGCCTGTTCTTTGAGCATGGCGATTATTTATTCCCTTAAGATTTTTGTTCAATTGCTTTTTCACAGTTAACAATTTTAGGGCTTAGAAGGGGTTATTCAGTAGTTCTAAGTAGTTCATAAAGTGCTAATTGTCTTCTGTAGTTTTCTGTTTCTTAAATCTTTATCTCTATTTCTCAAAGATTACATGGAATGGGTATTGGGAGGAGAGTTATTTTGTATTCTGTACACAGTTTCAAAATTTGGGACTCCTGGGGACTCACCTGAGCTCAGAGCAGTAGTAAATCCACTGCCATGTGGAAAGGATTAGCCAGCTTCCTTAACCTTTGACAGACAAATTGGGGGCTCCTTTTATTTGGGGTGGGATTGTGGGAAAGGGCACAAAAGGGGTAGACTAGAAATTCAAATATATGAGGCTTCTTCTAGTTTTGAGAGCTCTTAGAGAGTGGAACACATTAAAGAAAACAGTTTACAAAATATGTTTACAACTGAATGAATTTTTCAGCACATCCTTAATTGAAGGTGTCATTTTTGATGTTATCCTTTTACATTATGAAAACTTAGCTTTTTAAATATGGAAATGCTAGTGCATAATTTTTGAGAAAAATTTTCCTGATGCTTTGGTTTGTATTTACTTAATGGGCAGGATTGTAGGCTTTTAAACCCGCATGCCTGCCTAAGCCCTGCTGGAAACAAGCACTGGAAATTTTCCAGTGACGAAAGTCACTGAGCTCTGCCACTTACATGTAGTTCCCACCGCACATTATTTCCACGAAATGTGAAGAGTATAATTAGAAGACAGCCAGCAAATAAGATTTTTTTTTAGCACTACAAGTTCCAAATATGATGCAAATGAAAGAGAAATGGTACGGGAAAAAGAAGTGAAGGAGAAAGGGATGTGAAAGTGTCTATCCTCTTGCTTTACCTCCCCCTCCTCCCCTTACAGAAGGAAGCAGAGCTAGGTACACAATTTATAGTGTCCTATGAAAAATGAAAATTCAGAGTCCCTTGCTCAAGAAAAGCAGGAAAGTAACATTAAATATACTAAAACAGAAACATTTTTGTTTAAAACGATTTGATGATAAAATGTAATAGGTATAGTCATGATAAATGACTACACTAAGCTAATATTTATGGGACTTGTGGTTGGGTTACTGTCAGAAAAATTCTCCAAACTTGGAATTAAGCCAAGTTTCAAGAAATCCCCAATATTTTTGGTATCATCGTTTTATGCAGAACGATATATATGTTAATAACATGAGAGCTTGTTTGAACATAAGATTTTTTTTTCTAGTTTACTTTTTTGCAAATTCATATATTGGATCATAAAACTTTTTACTTTTAGAAACTTAAAAAAACTTGTTCATTAATACATATTAATTGTGCATATTAATGGCATTCAGTGTGATATTTCCATACATGCATTTAGTGTACACTGATCAAATCCAATTACCCTTTTCTCACCTCCCCCAAACCCTTCCCAATCTGTATTAATCACTAGTCTATATTTAAATTGATATGTCTTAGCTTCTATGTACTGGAGAGAACATGTGGTACTTGCCTTTCTGTGTCTGGCTTATCCTACTTAACATAATAATTATCCATTTTGCTGCAAATGAACTGAGTTTATTCTTTTTATAGCCAAATAATACTCCATTATGTATCTATACACAACATTTTCTCTGTCCATTTGTCTGTTGATAGGTACACAAGTCAATTCCATATGTTAGTTATTGTGAATAGTGCCTCAATAAATATGGACATGCAGCTAGTTGTAAGAGTTGTTTATAAATTTTGCACACTAGACCTTTATCAGATACTTTGTTTGCAAATAATGCTCATATCCCGTGGGTTTCCTGTTTAATTTTCTTTGATGCACAAAAGTCTTTGATTTTGTAAAGTCTAGTTTTTCTATTTTCCCTTTAGTTGCTCAAGCTTTAGATATCATGTCTAAAAAAAAATCACTGGTTGAGCCACAGTTATGAAGACTTACTCCCAAATTTTCTGCTGATTTTATAGCTTTATCTATTATATGTAAGTCTTTGAGAAATTTTGAGATAAGATATTTTTGCATGTATTTATCCCATTATCCCAGTATAATTTTCCATTTTCTTTGTATAATACACTCTTGGTATCCCTACTGAAATATCAACTGACCGTAACTCTATATATATTCTTATGCCTTTATTACACATTTCTAAAATTTGGTACTGCACACTGAACCCAGGGCCTTTGCACTGAGCTATACCTCTAGCCCTTTTATTATCTTTTGTTTTGAGACAGGGTCTCACCAAATCACTAGGCTTGCAAGTGTGACCTCCTGCCTCAGCTCTCCGGAGTACTGAGATTACAGACGTGCTACCACGCCTGGTCACATTACACGTTCCTGATTAGTGTAGCTTTGTAGTAAATTTTGACATCTGAAACTGTGAGTACTCTAACTTTAGTCCTCTTTTTCAAGATTATTTTGACTATTCAAGAACCCTTGTAATTCCATTTGAATTTTAGGATTAAGTTTTCCATGTCTGCAAAATATGCCATTACTATTTTAATTCAAATACGTTGACTCTGTAGATTGCTTTTGGTAATATTCCTGTCTTAAGAGGAAGTATCCCAATCCACAAATATGGAATGTCTGTACGTTTCTTTGGTCTTCTTTAATTTCTGTTAGCAATGTTTGTCCTCAGAATACAAATCTTACAAAAGTACGAATCAGATTTGGATAAATTTATTCCTAAGTATTTTATTTCTTTTGATATTTCCTCAGTGTTTTCTTACTTTTCAGATTATTCATTGTCAATTCATAGAAATAAAACTGATTTTTGTATTGATCTTTTATCTAGAGACTTCGCTAAATTATAAACTCTAATAGTTTTTTAATGAATTCTTTAGAATTTTCTACATATACAATCATGCCAACTTCAAATAGAGATAATTTTCATTTCTTCTTTTCCAATTTGGATGCCTCTAATTTTATTTTCTTGCCTAATTCTGGCTTAGGCAACCTCCACTGCAATAGTGCATGGAAGTGCTGGGAGTGAGCATCCTAGTCTTGCTCTTGGTGAGAGGGCGGGAAGCATTCAGCCTTTCTCCATGCAGACCCATGTTACCTTTGAGGTTTTCATACACTTATCAGGTTGAGGAAATTCTATCATATTCTGAATTTGTTGATGGGTTTTCTTTGAGAAAGTATTAGATCTTGTCAAATGATTTTTTTCTTTTCTGCATCTACTGAGCTGATCATTATTTGCTAAGTTGTTATATTATGTATTGAGGAATTTTATGTGAACTTTGCATTCTTGGTTACAGTGGATTTTTCTGGTATATTGCTGTATTTGGTTTGTTAGTATATATCGCATCCACATTCACAAGAGCGTTTGGTGTGTTTTCTCTTTTTATAATATCTTTAGTTTTAGTTTCAGGATAATAGTGACCTAATAGTATGAGTTGGAAGTTATTTGCTCCTCCTTCTATTTTGGGGAAAATTTACAAAGTATTGGGTTAACCGTTCTTTAAATGTATGATAGAATCCACCAGTGATGCCTTCCATTCCAGGGCTTTCTTCATACAAAAATTTAAGCTTGCTTTTCTTTCTCCTCTTTCTTCTCTCTCTCTCTCTCAGTCTCTCTCTGTCTCTCTCTCTGTGTCTCTGTCTGTATCTCTCTCTGTCTCTCTTGCTCTCTCGATTTTAGTCACTTATTACAGGTCTGTTAAAAAACTTTTTGTTCTTGAGTAAGTTTTGGCATTTTATGTCCTTAAAATAATTTGTCCCTTTCATCCTTGTTATTTAATTTCTTACCATACAATTTTTCATAGTATTGTCTTACAAATTTTTTATTTCTATAAGATAGATCCTTCTTTTAATTCTTGATTTTAAACTTTGAGTTTTCTCCTTTCTTTCTTGTTCAGTCTTGCTGAAGATTTGTAAATTTTATTTTTTCAAAGAACCGATTTTAGCTTTTTTGAGCTTATCAATTATTTTTCTTTTTTTTTCATTTCATTCATCTACTCACCAATAATTACTGCTTTTTTTTGTTGTATAATTTGCTCTTCTTTTTCCACTATTTTATGATCGAAGTTTGGGTTATTGTTTTGAGATCTTGCTTCCTTTTTTTTTTATTTACCAAGAACATGTATTGATACATTATATACATGGTGATCACATTCATCATAGTCAATTTGTACCTGTACATGATACATCTTGGTTCCCACCTTCTTCCCTACCTCTCCCTTCTACTCCCCCTCCCTTCCCTATTTACAGTAGCTTTATTTACATTTTTCCCCTTTCCCCCTTTCTTTTCTTTTTCCTTTCCTTTTTTTCCCCCTCCACCCTTTCTGATTCTCCTCCCTATTGAATATTATCTTTCTTTTACTTAGTATCTATTATACTTTTTTGTCCTTATTTACACTTATGGTTTCTCATATCAAAGAAAGAATTTGATATGTACTCATGTGTGTCTGATTTATTTCACTTATGAGTATGTTCTTAAGGTACATCCATTTGCCTATAAATATCTCAAGTTTATCCTTTTTTATGGCAGAGTAATACTCCATTTTATAGAAAAACCATATCTTCTTTAGCCATTCATTAGTTGTTGGGCATTTGGGCTGTTTCTGAGACTTAACTATTACAAACGGTGTTGCTGTAAACATGGTTGTACATATATCACTGTGGTACTATGTTTTTAATTCTTCTGGGAAGATACGAGGCAGAGGAATAGCTAGGTCAAATGGAATCTCTAGTTGTAGTTTTATGAGGAATCTCCATACTGATTTCCACAATGGTTGGACCAGCCTACATTCCCACCAACAGTGGAGGAGGGTTCCTTTTACCCCACAGCCCCTCCAGCATTTGTTATTGGTTGATTTCTTGATGATAGCCACTCTTTCTGGAGTGAGATGAAATCTTGGCACTGTTTTAATTTGCATCTCTCAAATGACCAGTGATGTTGAACAGTTTTACATATATTTGTTTGCCATTTGTATTTCTTCCTCTGAGAAGTGTCTATTCATTTCAGATGCCCATTTTTGGATTGGGTCTCTAAATTTGGGGTGTCTGATTTTTTTTTTTTGAGTTCTTCATATATTCTAGATGTTAGACCTTTGTCTGAGGAATGGTTGGCAAAAATTTTTTCCTACTCTCTGGGTTTTCATGCCACTCTATTGGTGATTTCTTTTGCTGTGCAAAAGCTTTTTAATAGGATATAACCCCAAGTGCTGATCCTTTATGTTGTTTCTTGTACAGTCTGAGTTTTGTTCATAAATTTTTTCCTGTCCCTATGTCTTCAAGAGTTCTTCGTATTCTATCTTCCAGTAGATTTAGTGTTTCTGTTTTAATGTTTAGATCTCTGATCCACTTTGATTTTAGTTTAGTACATGGTGAGAGACACATATCTAGTTTTAGTTTTCAGCATGTGGCAAGCCCATTTTCCCAGCACCATTTATTAAAGAAGCTATCTTTCTTTCAGTGAAGGTTTTGGCTCCTTTGTTGAAGATGAGGTATTTGAGTGTGTTTGGAGTTGTTTCTGCATCTTCTAACCTGTTCCACTGATCCTTAGGTCTGTCCTTTTGCCAGTACCATGCTGTTTTTATCTCAGTAGCTTTATAGTATAATTTGAAGTCAGGGATTGTGATTTCCCTTGCCTTGGCCCTGTTGCCCAGAATTGTTTTTGCTATTCTTGGTCTCTTCTGGTTCCAGATGAACTTCATGACTGCTTTCTCTAATTCTGTGAAGTATGCTATTGGTATTTTGATCGGAATTGCATCTTGCTTCCTTTTTAATACAGGAATTTGCATTTGTAAATCTTCCTTTAATTATTGTTTTTGCTGCTTCAGAAAAGGTTTTGTATGTTATGGTTTCATTGTCATTATTTCAAGTATTTTCTAACTTCTCTTTTTTTTCTTTTTTTAGGAAAGTAGGAAATTTATTGAGAGAGAGAAAGAGAACTCCTGAGAAACAGGAGGGGACTTGAGTGGGTTGCCAATGAGCCCACTTTTCAGGGGAAGTTTTAGAAAGCAAAATCATAAGGTGGGTAGTATGTGTGTCAAAATTATGATTAACAAATAATATTACAAGTGTAGTCACTTAGGGAATACTGATCCAATGGGGAAGAAGGTCACGTAGCAAATGGACACAGAAAGCATAAAGACATTCCAGGATGGGGTGGGTCTGGAGGTCTTGGTTGCCCACCTGGGTGACCTAGACTTTATCAGATGAGATGAGTGTAATCTTCAGCTCATTGTTTATCCCTTGGCCAGGAGTGTAGCTCTAGTCTTTCCATCCTTATCTTTAGGCCTGACCATCAATGGATGTGCCTATAGCCATAGTTATAGTGTATTCTCTTGTGTATTGACTCCATTGAGGGCCCAGTCCTGTCTGACTGCCTATAATATTTCTACCTTACTTGGCTGTCTATAATAGTCCCCCCTCTGAAGAGGTACCCTAACTGTGGTTAGGGGAGAATGGGCGAAGTTTCCATCTAGATGCTACGGGCTGAGAAGGGTCACTGTCAGGGAGACGGCAGTCAATGACCTCTGGAGAGCTCATCTGATGGGCCTTGATTAGATGTCATGTTGTAGTTTAGCAGTTATGAACTCCCTTCACAAGTCAACCTAGTGGGTCCCAGTGAAAGGAGGTCAGCATATTTGTAGTTGGTTCCATCTGTATGATCACTTGAAGTTTGGCATCTTCTAGGTGAGAATAAATAAATTTTCTAAGAGATTAAAGCATGTATAACCAAAGCATAGCACTACAATGGAAAGGCAGACTGGAGAAAAGAACCGCATCTAGCTATGGTATTGTTTTATGTATCTTTTTGTTATACTTTTCTATTGGGTGTTTAAGACCAAGTTAAAGTGAGACCCGTGTTAATCAAAATTGGCCTCTTGCTATCTTATCAAGGTCAGTTTAGGCTCCTCAGGTATCACTTTTGGAACCACATGCAGAGCCTCTCAGCTCCTCTGTCAGTGTCAGCCACCAGGATGGGTCGTGGTCTGGCTTGACCATGTGGCTTCCTGTGGAAGCAGGGGAGAATTTCTTTCTCAAGCGACCCTCCTTTTAGGCTGTGTATTAATTGACTCCTTCTGTGGTGTCTAACAGTCTCCCTGTTCAGGAGGTTGGGCGACTCGCCAAAGCTGTAGGATCTTGTAGAAAAGATATCTCATGTCCTGGGTCCTTGTTGACCTCAGAGGGCCAGGGCCAAAATATTGGCTATCCTCTTAGCCCATCTAACTTCTCTTTTTAATTCTCCTTTTAATGGATTCATTGATTCTTTGAGCATGTTGTTATTTAATTTCTGTATATTTGTGAATTTCCCAAATTTTCTTTGAAGGAATATATACTCTATTGCTATTGAGGATAGTGTTCAGTAGACATCTGTTAATCTTGTTTCTCTAGCTTTTAAAGATGGCTTTTCTTTTCCTTTTTATTTTATATGGGGAGGGGAGGGTCACACTAAGTAGCTCAGGCTGGTCTCAAACTCAGGGTCCTCCTGGCTCAGCCTCCTAAATGGTGGGATTATAGGTGTGCACCATCCCACCCGGTTTAAAGATGGATGTTCTCGTAATGGGATTCTTGATTGACAATACTTTTCTCTGAATGTTATTCCACTACTTTTTGGCTCCATGATTTCCACTGAGAAATCGTCTATAAATCTTAGGGATCCTTTGCATATAGTGTATCATTTCCTTTGTGGCATTCAAGATTTTCTCTTTCTCTTTGGTTTTTTGACAGTTCACTTATGACATGTTTAGGTGGAGATCTGTTTGAATATATCCTACTTAGAATTATTGAGGTTTTTTTTTGCTATGTACATTAATATTTTCACAAATTTGAAGTTTTTGGCCATTATGTCTCCAATATTCTTTCTTCCTCTACTTTCCTCATTCTTGTCTTCCTCCTCCACGTTCTCTTCTTATTCATACTCCAGGACTCTCTTCATGCATATGTTGATAGACTCAAGGCTCTCCCGCAGATCTCTAAGATTTTACTCGTTTTTTCATCACTCTTTCTCCTTTCTGTTCCTTGGCTGGACAATCTCAAACTCTTCAAGTTTACTGGTTCTTTCTTCTGCTTGCTCAAACTTGAGCAGAAAATTTTCATTTCAGCCATTGTAGCTTTCAACTTCAGAATTTGTTTCCTTTTTTAAATATAACTTTCATCTCTCTGATATTCTTTTTTCCCCAAGTCATTATTTCCTTACTTTTCTTCAGTTGTTTGATGAAATTTAAAATACATGATTTAAAACCTTTGTCATTCATTCCAATTTATGAGATTCCTCAGAAAGTCTTACAGATAGTCTCCAACTTGTGATTCTTAGACTTTGCAGTGGTGCAAAACGCGATACACATTCAGGAGAAACTGCACTTTCAGTTTTGAATCTTGATCTTTCCTGGGCTAGCAGTGTAGTGTAACAGCCACAACTCGCAGTCAGCCATGAAGTCGTGAGAGTAACAGCCGTGCTCCACGATGCATGGTGCTGCCTGTGTTCCAGGGATATTGTGTTCTATGTCTCACATCCCGTCACAAAATGCTCATCTGTGTCTTCTGCTTTCAGTGAAAAGAAGAGGAAGGCAATTATTCTTGAGATGAAACCCAAGATAATCACCAAGCATGAGGCATCAAGCCAGTAATAGCCATCATTTGCTAATTGGGACTTTCACAGTGAATGGCCTTGACCATCTCAAATGATGAGAAACAATTCAGTGATGCAGTGAAATTGTCAGTGTCTGTTAAATCCACTGTCATCATTAAGAAAAAAGCCAATTGATGACATGAAAACAGCACTTGCCACCTTAGTAGAAGACCAGATATGGGCACACGCTTACTGCTGATTCAGTGTAAGGCGAGAAGTCTTTAATGCAGTAAAAGAGCATGCCAATGATCTTTTATATGTATGCAAATTCTTACCAATTCAAGGGTGGTTCTGGTGCTCCAAAAATGATAATTTTCATAATGTGTGGGACAGTAGTGAGTTTACAAGTGCTATTTTTGAAGGTGCTGAAGCTTTTAGGAGGACTTGCTTAGGACAATTTTGAATGAGAAATATCTGCCAGAACAAATATTTAATGTCAATGAAACAATCTTTTTCTGGATGTGTATGGCCCAGGATACACACATCCAGCAAGAGTACAAGCCAGTGCCAAGTTTCAAGGCATTCAAAGACCATATAATTCTGCTTTTGAGTGGAAATGTTGCAGGGTTCAAATGAAAGTTTTTCACAGCCTACTATTTGGAGAACACTAGAACATTCAAGAATGTGGGTGATCTCATATTTTGGCTTATTGGTGCCCTAACAAGAAAGCCTAGATGATATCGGCAGTTTTGATGATTGGTTTTGAACTGTTTTGTGCTACGGGGAAAATAATATTGTAGGCAAAACAATATTCCATTCAAGATTCTCTGACTTTAGACAATGCTCCAGCCCACCCACACCACATCAGTCACATGTATCTTAACATAAGGGCTGTGTGTTTGCCACCGAACAGAGCCACACTCATTTAACTAATGGGCCAACAGAGTTTTGGTTCATTGTTTGAAGCATACTGTCTAAACCAAATGTTGGTGCAGGCTGTTGAAGTCGGTGGATCTGTCTGAAGGGTCTGAGAGCTTCGGAAAGTTTTCAGTATTCTAAATCCTACCCAGAACACCACTGCATGGGGGACATCACACACAGCAATCTATGAGTGGCTTCCGGAAGAAAGTTTTGTTAACATACGAGCACATTCAGAGGCTTTAACAAACATTTTCTTGCTCATGACAAAGTAACAAGATCTTAGTTATTGGGAAACTGCTGAAATTGGACATTGATGAAGAGGATATTCATGATGAAGAGGTTATTCATGAGTTTTCTGGTGCTGTGGCTGAAGATCTTTTCAATGAGAAGCTGGTCATTCTGGAGGAAGAAAGAAGTAAAGAAGTCGAGGCAGAGGAAGAACAATATATACCTGAGGCACCAGGAATGTTCACAGTCAATAAATTGGTAGAGGCATTTCCTACTATGAGCAATGGTGTATGGGTGTTAGAAGGAATGGGTGTCAATGATAAGAGAGTCTCAAAAACTGACAGACAGATACAGGATGCTCTTGCTTACTATAGGGAAATATTTAATGAAAAGGAGAAACAGACAGTACAGTCAAAATTTGATTTCTTCCTGAAGTACACTATGCCTGCCAAACTACGAACAAGTATTGACATGTCAATGCCTTCTACAGGCTATTCTCAAGCTCATCAGAGGACAGAAATTGATGGTCCTCTCACAGCAGCAGCCTGTTGTGGCTTGTGCTTAGATGTTCCCCCAAAGCCTCATGTGGTCATAGGTGGGGCTTTTTCAGAGGTGGCTGAATCTAGAGTGTGTGAGGCTGAGATTAAGGGTGCGTGATTACTAAATTGATCCACTGATTGGCTTAGCTCCGCCCTAACCCTAGCAGCCTGGATAAGATATAAGGTACAGGAAGAAGCTGCTAAGTCTCCTTGCTTACCTTGCTGCCTTCTGCCTGTCTGCCATGCCACCCTGCCTTGGAGCCAGCCGATTATGGACTGAAACCTCTACGAACTGTGAACCAAATAAACCTTTCCCCCTTCAATTTCTAGGTGTCGGGTAATTTGTCTCAGCAACGAGAGAACAGTAACTAAGACACGGCCCCATCATGCAGCATGTAATTTTATTTCAATGCTTTAAACATTCTTCAGATCAGTGTACATTCATCTGTGTTAATTAAGGATAATTATGAATACAACTCTTTCATTTTTTAATTTTAGTACAGTATTAAATAAATTTTTCAATTTTAGTACAGTATTAAAGGATATTTAATACTTTGTTATAAAGTAGGCTTTGTGTTAGGTGATTTTATCTACCTGGGGCCTAATACAAGTTTCTGAGCATGTTTAAGGTAAGCTAAGCTAAACTGTGAGGTTCATCAGGTTAAGTGTATCAAATGCATTTTTTGATACATCTGACATTTTCAACTTGAAGTGAGTTTATCAAGACATCACTCCATCATAGCTTGAAAAGCATCTTTTTTTTTTTTTTTTTGGTGCTGGGATTGAACTGAGGGCCTTGTGCTTTCGAGGCAAGCACTCTACAGAGCTAAATCCCCAGTGCAGCATCTTTATTATTTTATTGCTTCTTACCCCTATGTGAGGGCCATACTTTAACAATTTCTTTGCATGTCTCATAACTTTTTGTTAAAAACTTGGCAGTTTTGGATAATGTCATTTGTCAATCCTTGAAATAAGATTCTTTCCTCTTTGAAGATTTTATTGCTGCTGCTGTTGTAGTTTGTTCAGTTAGTGACTTTTTGAACTGATTTTGTACAGCCTGTGTTTTTTGTATGTGGTTCTCAAAGTTTCTCTTCACTTGGTTTAGTTGTCACTTAATGACTGAGCAGAAGTCCATGACCCATTCAGTCTCCCAGACTTTGGCGGTGGGCTCTTCGGATGTGTTAATGCCTTCAGTGCTGAGCAAGATGGCTAACTGCTCTTCCTTTCACTTTCTGCCTGGTTAACCCAAGGTAGGAGTTTAGGGCCTTTTCAGGTCCATCTATACACACCCATAGCTACGAGGATGCAAACCACGGCCCGTACACACATCTGCGGACTTCTAGATTCTCAGGGGTATGTGGAACTTCTCACAGCTTTTTACAAATATCTCCTTACATAGCCTTTCCTTTTAAGCTTTTGAGTTGGCCTGTAGTTTACTCCAGCTGTTATCCGGGGAGCTGTGGTGTTAAATAATTGACTGTAATTTTTTTAACAGGTGCTCTGGGTGAAAGTGGTTTTTATACTGGGTAAGCTCTGAGTCTGGTTAAGTAAAGTCAAATAAAGATAGCCTTGCAAGTGGACTTTTGGGGAGTCACTAGACTGCTCAAAAAATAATGTTCTTTTGGAAATGAGACTTTAAATGAACTCTACCCCTTTCATGTGCCCTGGTGGCTGCTAGGCTGCTGGTTTTCACCGTTGGTGTGTAATATTTGCTGTCAAATCTACTGCAAAGCTGGAGTCATGGGGATGGGGACAGACAACTACATTTCTATGCTTACTGAAAGCTAGAAATTTTTCTTAAGTAAGTGCTCCTCGAATCGTTTTAAGCCTTTGGTTACTTTCCAGAATGTTGAAAAAATTTGCTTCTGATATTTTAGGGAGTTTTCTTGTTACTTTTATAGAGGAGGAACTTTTGGAGCCTCTTACTCTTCCGCTTTTGCTGATTTCAATGTTTTTCATTTAATCATAACCTGGACGACAGCTTATTCTGATAGTATCAGTAACTAAACAGTAAATTATTGAATATATTTGATACTGGATATATGCATATCACATGGCTAGTACCTTGTTAAGACTGTTCTTATGTATTTCCTTAAGTAAATTTCTTTTCAGAGTACAAATCGAGCTGTTTTATTCTGCATTTATTATTCCATCAACCCACCCACCCAGCCCTCCAGCATCAGCCAGCCATTAGATAAAGATTTACTAGGAGTCTTTCATGGTCAGGTCCTCATACTATACAATTCCACACACCGGTGGTTGAAATATTGGAAAACTGAGGAATCCTGATTTATCTTGAACAAGATATCAACTAGTTTAATTTTTTAGCTCGAGGATTCATGTCATCTTGATAATAAGGGATCTAAGAGCTAAACCTTTAAGAGAGTATGAAAGTAGAAATAGAAAATGTTCCTAAATAGTATATCCAAGAGGAAGATTAGAAAATGGTCAAATACAGGCCCTTGGGTTTATAAGTTTAAAGTGAAACTAGTCTATTAATGAATAAAACATTTTTTCCTGCATAGGTATTATAAAACTTTTAAAATTTACCTTTGAGAGAGCTAGGAAATGAAATTCTGGACCAAATCCTTTTGTGAGGTTTGGGCTATTCATGTTCACTGAATTGATTTTTTTTCCTCCCTTCTTCTATTTCTATAGAAAAGTAAGAAAATCAATGATGAGTTATAAAGTAATCCCTCCCCAAACTCCAAATTGATAATAATGATGTTAATAACAGCCTATTTTATATCAAAGGAAAAAGTTTAAGGCAACTGAAATGGAAATGTGTATTTAAAATATAAAATGTTTTTTTTTCTACATTCTATTTTTATTCATTTTAGGCAAATTATTTTACTCTAGTGTGCTCTTGGTGGGGGAACTTCAATATTTCTTTTCCAACTTTTTTCCTAAAATAATATGAATGTTCCTTTGAACATATAAATGTTTGAGATGATAGACAACCTAAATATTTTGAAATGATTACTATACAATGTATAAATATATCAAAATATCACAATGTGCCTCACAAAGATGTATAATTATTATCAACTAAAATGAATAAGTAAGTAAATAATTGAAATGTTTTTAAGTGAGATCAATAATCACAATTGTTTCTTCTCTCTGTCTCTTACCCTCATTTAACCTTTGTTTAATATATTATTATTTAATATTGAGAAAAAAGTATTCAATTTCACTGGGGAAGAAAGGGATTTAAAAATATATGATTTTTCTCCTTACCTGATATAGTCAGATATTTTTTCAATGTTAAATAGTGGAGAGAGACAACTTGGTTTAAATGACATAAATATGCCAAATTGTTTGCTCCAGATTCTAATCCATAGGTACATTATTTGAAGCAGAAAATCAAGTGTTCTCTCTGCTTGTGTGCATGTGAGTATTTTGAATGCATGTAACGACAAAGAGTTGTGGCTGAAGTCTCACTGTAAGTGAACAGTAGAGTGATGAGGCTTTCAGGTGTTTAACCAAGACCAAATTTCTATTCTCTAGATGATGGGCAGCTATCTAGATGACGGATTTCCAGCATTGATGGTACATGGTAATTTGCAGGGAAATGTGACTCGTGGAACTGTGTGGTGATAGTTTGATCAGGCAAGGTTTGTCTCTTACAGGAAGATTTTCTTAATCTCATGTTGGATTTTGGGGGTGTTAGTTACAGGGTCATTTTGTGAAACTTTTCCATCTGGACGCCAAAATTAAAGCTGTTCCAGTGAGAATCTAGAGAATAGTTTAGGGCACGTTACATAAATCAGGATGGCTTTGAAAAGTGAAATGTCCTATTTTTATACATTGCTAATATAAACATCAAGCTTGTGACCGCCTTCCGAAAATTCTAGGTAATGTCACGGTGCTTTTACCATTTTAGTTTGCAGTATATTTATATTAACAATTCTGTTTTTAGAATGGTTCAAAGCAGGAGGCAGTACTTAATTTATTTTACCTTTTGTATCTGTAATAGCATAAAGAGCTCTCTATATTTCATGTAGCTTTTTCATTTTATCTGATACATTTCTCCTGGGTGAGTATTATTATTATCTTCATTTTAAAATTAGAAAAAGCCAATGCCCAGGTTAAGAAACTTGGCCTTCATTACAGAAATAACAGGGGCGGAATTTGAACCTAGATCTCTCCAGCTTCAAAATCCTTTCCAATACATCACCCTCCCTTCTTCATAGAGTATGTCGTTTCATTGGCATTTTCTGCTGTTATACCCATTTGCTGAGTACATTCTTATTTTCTGAAAGCATTGAGTGAATTAAAAATCTGCATGTATCTTCATTAGGAAAATTCAGCTTACTTAATTGTTTAGGTCAGGTAGTCCCTTGTTTCTGTCATATAAAGAAAGAATAAAGAAGAAACAGAGGACTTCTGCTTTCCAATGACTTACATCATCCTGCAGACAACTGGCAGCCAAGAGAGGAGCAGCTGCCGCACTCTTCAGATATCTCTCTATTTAAAGTTCAAAGAGACATTGGATAACAATAAGGAAGAAGTAAGTGTGGCCCTTATTGAGCCACTCAACAAGAAGAATAATGGCTGAAAAAGGTAAGATTTAAG
The DNA here is from genome assembly GCA_004026905.1 of Hystrix cristata. Taxonomy (NCBI): domain Eukaryota; kingdom Metazoa; phylum Chordata; class Mammalia; order Rodentia; family Hystricidae; genus Hystrix; species Hystrix cristata. The sequence goes on along the minus strand of PVJO010008914.1, from coordinate 37,334 downwards.
GCATTGGTTTCTCTTAGGAATAAGTGTTTCTGGGCTTTGGTTTGTCCTTCTTAGCATTTTAATTTTGAAGAATGTAGTGTCTCTGCTAAACAGTCAGAAGCCATATATTTTAGTGTGGCTGCAAAAAAGCATTAGATAGATATGCATTCTATGGACAATGCCTATAGGTTATAAACAATTTCAAAAGGATTAAACAAAAGAGTTTAATTTAGCTCATGCTCATTTCAAAAGGTGTGTTATAAATCAGTTATTCTCCAGTGCTGTGCTAAATTTGAAAGGATGAAGGGTGCTAGGACAGAATTAAAAACTGTTGATTTCCCTGTCAAATCTTCTTAATGGTCATGTAAGTTTGGAGAAGTCCCTCTTCTACTTCTCTGATCCTGGCTTCCAGCTGTAAACCAAGAGTACTGGGCTCAGTCATCTCTAGTATTCTCTATATCTAAATATGTTTTTTCTGATTTTTAAACAATTTTCATATCTATATGTCTATATAAGATAATTGACTCTAATGTGACAAAATAGGCTGCATAGACCTGTGTCTAAGAAACATTTTTTTAAGTAACTTCAGGAATTTTTGCTTTGAATCCTGACAACAACCTTGTGAGATATACATATTGTCATCATCTTCACTTTATAGATGAGGAAACTGAGAAAGTGAAATTTAGCTTTCCATGATCACTAAGTAGAGAGTGCTGATACCAGGTTTTGAACTTGGACAGTCTTGTTCTACAATGCTAAGTCCTTAAGAATATTTCCAACTGTAACTACTTTGATGTGCTCAGAACTGCAAAAGAGAGGAGCATTTTGAAATTACTTTTCATGTTTATAGAGTTTTGTTTTCATTTGTGCTGTTAATGTAAGTGATATATGTGAAGTACTTCAGCTGCTTATGTTTTCCTATTTCCAAAAATGCTATAGATTAGTAAAACAGAAAATATCAGCAGTAAAGAAAATTAATGCTGTTGTACTTTGAATGTTAAAAAGGCATACCAGTTCTACTGTTTTACAAGGAATAGTAAATAATGGGATAGTTAATTTTAGAGCTTTATTATATGTAAATTTTATTAAAATATACTTCCTAAAATACTTATAAACACTCCATTGAAATATCAATATTCAAGTTCTTTGAAATTGGCAAAAATACTAAGTCACTTACTTCAACTGTTCAAAAAATTACTGTTATGTACTTTCTATGTAATGGCATCTTAATTCACAAAAAGGCATTTGTCCAATGAGAGTAAAGGGCATTTTGTGTTTGCTTTACCCTTAAAGAAATAGCACAAGGCAGGTAAAGAGGACATGTTTTTATATAGTGGTTAATGCCTCGTTCAAGGTCACAGTGAGGTGGAGAAGCAAGGAAAGCCCTTTGTATTTGTAAGTTAAGAAATACTCCAACATTCTTGTAAAAAATAGATCAGAAGTATTAAACTTCATTTAAACTTCAGAAAATTTGCTTTTATGAGACTTGTCTTCTAATTTTGGAAGTGTCTCATCTCCTAATGACTTTAATAGCATTTTCAAAAACCTTCGCAGTTTAAAGTGATGGAAATTGTAATGAGAATACAATTGCTAAGAACGTGCATTCTCTTTGTTAGCTAATGGCATAAGCTCTAATTGTACTTTCCAATAAAAAATATATCTGAGTTCTCAACACAGGCATATTAGATTAGTTCCATAGGCTCTCTTCCTGTGCTGTTTCTGAATTCTTTTGTGTGGTGTATATGTGGATGTGTATGTTTGTGTGTATGCTTGAAAGAGCAAGATTAAAATGTGATGAGTTTTAAAGCAATAGATACTTTTATAAATTGCCTTTTATAGCAATTTATACAGTATATATATACACTATACATGTACAGTATATATACTATATATACAGTATATAGTACATATGTAGTATGTAGCATATATATAGTATGTAGTATATATATACTCTCTATATAGCATTATATATACTGCTATATATATAGCACTATATATGCTGTATATGTGGTATAGTAATAGTAACAATTTATATATAGTATATCTATATACTATATTTATAGATATCTATAGTGTATGTAGTATACAATTTTTATATATAGTATATATACAGCTTATATATATGTGTGTGTGTGTTTATATATCTGTCTTCCATGTGGGTGGTGAGTTATTACTGCACATACATTCAAAGTCAGTGCTAATTAAAGAAATAGAATCTCTTTTCTCTAGTTGAGAATGATTATATGAGTATCTTGTTTTTCTTTTCCTATGAAATTTATCATTAAAGTCAGCCACTGAGAACAAGAACAATTCTGTATGTTATGATTTATCTTAGTAGGAATTACCTCAGAGTTACATTGAATTGTTGTTATGTAAACAACCACTCAGTGCCTTATTGCACAAACTTGTGAATGTGTCGTATATAAGCTAAAGACACAGCAGTAATCAGACTTTACAAAGTGTTGCACATGTTATACCATTTGACCATCACCATTCCAAGAGGGTGTATCACAAGTTTCGTTATCTGTATTTTACAAAGAAGAAAGTTTGAGATTTGAATTGTCCAAGGTCATATAACTATAAAAGGATGACCTTGGTTTGAAAGTAGGTTTTCTATTCTAAGCACTCAGGGTTTATAACTTAGTCACTGGAATTCTTTGTGAAAAAGAGAAAAATAGTTATGTATGGATATGAGTAGAGGGTATATTTTTCCCTAATACTACCAGATTCCTCTCATTTACTTGATTCAGCAGATCTACTATCCAAATGACCAAATGATCTGTTTTCCTTCTTTATTTTTATGCAGAGTATACATTATCACACCTTATGGTTCCTATTCTTCTTCTGATTGGCTGGATTGTGGGCTGTATCGTAGTGGTTTATGTTGTCTTCTCTTAAAAAAGGTAATAGTTTTAATAATTGAATATGTTTATTCATGGCATAAGTTGCTCCAGAAAAATTACTTTCTAGTTTACTAATGCCATATTTTTTCTTTTAGGCAAGAAGACTTCAGATTTAGAAGACTTAAGAACAAAACAGATATGACTGATTATTGAACATGTATTGTGTTCAATAACAAAATGTTTGACATTACAGTATAAACTTGGATTGTAACCTGTGGCTTTTGTTTCATAAGACTCTCTTTAGGAACTTATTTACAATTATGGGTACAAAAAAGAACTATAGGAAAATATAGGTGAGCAAATCTACACCCACAGAGCAGGAAAAATGTTCCTAACTATGATTAAAAGTGAATAAGCAGTAGGAAAAAGTGTGATAAATATAACTAAGTTAGAACATATTTTGTCCTCTCTCCCCCCAAAAGCTATAGAAAAATGGACAAGAGAGAATAGATAATTCTCAGAAAACAAAACGTAAGGGTAAACTTGGCTCTTAACTTCTTGCTTGTAAGAAGATAAATATAATTTAAACCACACTAAGGAACTGTTGCTCAGTTATTAGATGGAAAAAATAAAGATGTTTGACAACATATGTGTTAATAAGGTTGTGGAGAAATAAGCACTCTCATACACCCTCTTTGCAAATTCAAAATAAATTCAGAATATCACAACATATTTTGGGGGGTGGGGAGCAGTCTCGCTATGTTTTCCAGAGTGGTTTTGAATTCCTTGGCTCAAGTGATCCTCCTGCCTCAGGCTTCCCCATAGTTGGGACCATGGGAACATGCCATCATACTGAGGCAGGTACAACATTTTTGGCAGTATTTGATAGTCTGCCAAAATTACATATTCATTTAACTTTTGACCTAGCTATCAACTTTCAAAGAACATGGCAATTTCCACAGGCACTCTGGCAAAATTGGCATATATACAACACAAGGTTACTCATTCTGGCATGATTTGCTATAGCAAAAATCTGGAAATGAAACAAATATATGTTAATATGGTACTGACGGACTACACTGTGGTATATACACAAAATGTAAAGCTTATGCAGCTGTGGAAAGGAATGAAGAGGTCTCTCCATATTGAACTGATGTGATCTCCGTGATACCGCTAATGGAAAAAGTCAGGTCTAGAATCTGTGTAAAGAAGGAGGGGTGATATCAACACATACACGTACTGCTTACAGTGAGATATTAAAGCAGGAGAAAAATCGATCTAGATAACTCTGAATGTACCTTGTTTTGTAGTATTTATTTTTGGGATCATGTAAATGTTTTATGTATAAAAAAGAAAATGTTATTCTCCCAAATTTAAAACAGATTAAAACAAACTCAATGGCAGATCAAGTTTGTGGCATAACTACAAAAAAAATTAATCTTAAAAATGACTACAGGGGGCTGGGGATTTAGCTCAGTGGTAGAGCACTTGCCTAGCAAGCACAAAGCCCTGAGTTTGATCCCCAGCAACCCTCTTCACAAGCAAATGACTATAAAGCTGGGCATGGTGGCACACACTTGTAATCTTAGCCCTTGGAAGGCTGAGGCAGGAGGAGTGCCTTGAGTTCAAGGCCACCTGGGCTACACAGTGAGTTCAAGGCCAGTTTGAAGTACATAATGAGATCCTGTCTCAAAAAACAAAACAAAACAGTAACTATAAAGCATGATTTTTTTACTGTATATCTCTTATGGGATAAAAATCTTAAAACCATACTCACTGGTCTTTTTGTTAGTAGTAATATTGTTGATTTGCAAGTCATACCATCAGCATAAATGTCAAATAAATGCCTGATAATCTTAAAATTGAATAGCAAATATTATTATGATCTTGGTATTTTCTTTCTTTTAAAATGATAAATGTGCATCCTACTTCTGCCCACTGAAAGTGCCTAGTAGGGATGAACACCCCAACTTTATTGTGTCTTACATCCTGGTCTCCACTCAAAGGAGTCAGGGATCCCTGCCCTCGTTTGGAACAGGAAGTGTACAAGAGATTTACAATTGCTGGATAGATCAATTTTATGAGAACTGTTCCCATTGATCAACTTAACAACACAGAAAGTATTGTAATTAGACATTGTGCATCCTCTGATAAAATACAGGAGAAGTATACAGGGGCGCCTGTAAAGCATTTTTGCCAAAACACATGTACCTAAAGTGAAACATGTTTCTGGATCATTCTACCAGGCTATATGAAGCAAAATCACAAGGATATTTCTTTTTCAAATGTCTGCTCAACTTTACCTTGGGACACAAAAAGCTTCATCTTTCTACCTCTGACAGACTTTTTATTTCAGGGCTTACTATGCCTTTCTCAAGCACTTCGGAGCACATTGTAACACTGTTTTTAAGCAGCGTTAGAAATGAATTTTTCTATAAGTACTTTAATTCCATGTTTCCACATCTAACCTGATCATTTTCTCAGTGAACAAAGAAAGCTTAGTATAGTGAGAAGAACAAAGTATGAGAAGTCAGATTGTTTTATCCTCACTTTGGAGTCCTTGGAGTAGCTAGTTAATCTCTTACTGTGTTTTCATGGGATTGTGGTGAGGATTGCCATGTTTCTAAACCTGCCTAGCCTGAATTGACTGAGTCATTTGATAAAAATGCAGGTTCTCAAGTTCTTCTCTGGAGATTTCATTTCAGCAGTTCTCAAGAGGGCCTCTTTAAAAAATCAATTCCTAAAATGTTTTTTATTATTATAGGAGTTTGGAAAACACACTTACAGTCTGAATGTGTGTGTATGTGTGTGAATATGTGTGTTTGGAGGGATTAATCACTGTTAGTATAGATATTAATTCATAACAGCTTGTATTGGTAAGAGGCAACAACTTTTTTGTTATTGCAAGAACAAATTAACATTATGATGTGTGGTATTATAAGTATAATAATGATACATATTATTTGTCATTAATATTTTTATAAATATAAGTCATAATTTCCCCACTAAATTTTAAGCTTTTTATGGCTAAATCCATTTGGCATCTTCCTGGCTTATAGAACATAGGACATGATAGGCAAGTAATAAATTCGTAACCGATGGGTGAATACTTTATTCTTTCTTAGAATATTCTTCAATACAAAATGTTACCATACTAACTTTAAGCATCAAAGATAGTATTGAGGGTAACCGAAGTTAGATTGAAATTCTCAAAGAAGTGATTGGTGATCTTTGTACAATAGTTTCAGTTAGGTGAGTATGTATAGAGCTTACAATACTTGAAATCTTGTATGTTTTTAAATTTTCAAAACATTTAGTTTACTTTCTATCAGAATGCAGATATAATTAATAGAAAAGATGATTATAATGAGTTAACTATTTGCTATGGTTTAGATCTAAAATATTCCCCCAAAGTCTCATGCATTTGAAAGGTGAGTGGATCATGGGGGTGGTATATTCTTCAGTGGATTTATCCAATGATGAGTTCAATAGTTGAATGTGCTATTGGGAGTAGGGTCTTGGTTGGAGGTGGATTATTGAGGGTGTGACCTGGAAGGGTGTATTCTTCTCCCCAGCTCCTCCCTTCTCTCTCTCTGCTTCCTGTCTACAACGGTTTGAGCATATCATGTCTTTCCACCGTATTTTTCTGCCTTGAAGACAACCACCCATGAACCAAATCCTCTAAAAACCATGAGCCAAAATAAACCTGTCCTACTTCAAGTTGTGAGTGTGAGGAAAGTGACTCACAGAATATTAGTACCAGAGAAGTGGGTTGCTCCTGTGACTGTACCTGACCATGTGGCTTAGAAATCTTTGCAGTTGGTTTGCAGGAACAGTTTGGAAAAGGTTTGAGTTGTGGGATACAGAAACCATAAAATGATGTAAACACAACTTAAGGGGTAATTCTGCTGAGTTCAGAAGACTGGAATGCTGATAGGTTTGTAGGCAGTAAAAACCAGGCTTGAGAGGTTTTAGTTGGGAACAAAGACGCCATTGGATGTTGCATTACAGGCCACATGTGCTACACTCTGACAGAAGATTTGTCTACATTTTGTAAATGTCCTAATACTTTTCAGGAAGCTGAGATTAAGGGAGGTGGATTAAACTGGTGATGGAAATTTCAAGACAGTCCAACATTCAGGCTGTGTTCTGGGGATTGTTGACTCTCTTTAGCCAGATTTATAGTGAGAATTAGGGACGAGAAAAAACCAAAAACAAAAACAGTAGAAAAGACTGAAAACTTAAATTTTGGCTCAAAATGAACCACTTGTAAAGTTTGGGCCAAAGGAAGGCTGGCTGATGAAGAGATCAACACCATTAAAAAGAAATGAAATGCTTTGTACAGGGACAAGAAGGATGCCTTAAAGGCATCACAGGAATTAGCAAAGCCTCATTCATCACATACTCAAAGGTAAAAAGTGTAAATATTTTCTTTGAAAACAGAGTCCCTGGGAGGACTTCTCAAGGTGGGGTCCCTAGGAAATTGCTTCCCTAGGATTCCTTTTATTGTGCTCAGACATTCAGGCACTCAAAGACCACTGCAATCATGGTACAAAGGAGACTGGCTACTGCACAAGTTGGTAGCCAACCTTAGCATCATACACATGATGTTGGTTTTACCAGCATGATGAATGCAAGAGTTATGGGGTCAGAGAAGCATTCACCCAGATTTCAAACAAAGGCCTGGGAAGCCATGCAAGGAGTCCATGAGGGGGCAGAGTATATGAGAAGGAAGTCAAAGTTGCAGTGGAGAGCCTAGGAATTTGGAGTTGTCAGGAATATAGAATATTTGCCAAGGAAAGTTGCTGGCCATGAATGAAGCCAGCCCAAGAGAGAGGCCATGTGAGCTGCCAGTGGCAAGACCATAGGGAAGGGACCACCCAAGCCCTTTGGAACTTACATTTTACCACTCTATGCCCCAAATGCCAGATATAGAACTACAGGAATTAATGTTTGTCCTCTTGTGTTTTCTGTCTCTTTAGTTCTCCTTTTTGGAATGGGAATATTTACCCCAAGTCATTATATTTTGGATTGTATAATTTGTTTTTGATTTTTACATTTTCACAGCTAAGAATTTGCCCTGAGTCTCAGAAGAGACTTGGACTTGGACTTTTAAAAGATGTTGGAACCGTTGCGATTTTGGGGAAGGGATTGTTGCACTTTCTGTTGTATGCAGGATAGTTGTATTATATTAGGTGGAATTATGAACTTGATATTGTATTTATTTGGAGATTAAGTGCAGTTTAGGCCAAAGGAGGGCTGGCCTCCTTTGTTAGGGAGTTTAGGGAAATGCGTTTTGGTAGCAAGTTGGAAAGAGGTGGGTGTGGTGGGCAGGGCAGAGTTTCAAACTGTTTGACTTTGGGTGTCAGGGTAAGTCATGGACGCTTGGTCTTGGAGTTTGTATCTGATCCTTTGCCTCTTCTTCTTTGGCATTATTTCCCTGCTCTGCTTTCTGGCTGTCACAAACTAAGCATCTTTGCTTTGCCGTACCCTTCCATAATGATGTTTCTACCTTGGAACCAGCCAGACATGGAACGAATCCATGAAACTGAGAGTTAGATTAAAACTGTCCTTTAAGTTTTGGGTGTCAGATATTGTGTTTTATAAATGGGAAAACTAACTAAACGAATACACTATTCCTCAAAATTCTTTAATGACATTCATGCCCACCATAAATGGTCAAAATATTCCCTTCTTTTCTCTCCCATCTCTCCTAAACTGTATACTGGATATTAGAGCTGAGGAATATTACTTTTTCTATAGCCTACATTAAGTCATAAAGTACAAAAGCTTCTTGAAGAAAGCTTTTTATTTCTCTCTGTGCCTGAGGAAAGAGATAAATTCCAATGAATTTTGAAATGCTTAACAAAACTTCTCATGAACTACCAACCCTGGTAGAGCTGAGAAAATTCCCTAGCGGACAGAATGCTAGATGAGAAATCTTTGTGCACAAACAGAAGTAACATCTTCAAGGGAAAGCTACCTCTAGAAATTAAATACATCTTTATTTCTTTATTTTGTAAAGAGTTTATTTTCTATTTATATGTGCTCAGAATGCTTATTTTTTCTTATTACAGTTTCTCAAACATTCTCTTTTTTCTCTTCTATTTTTGATGGGCAGTTTCACTTAAATATAAATACATATTAGCCTAAGATTTCCTTAGAGTAAAGAAAAGAATACCAAAAGCAGGAGAGTAATATTTTGAGTTGATAACTTCTCAGAGAATGAGAAGGATTAATATTCTATTTTTATTCCAGTCTCTTTTGAAAGCTTTTCTTGGTTTTCAAAAGTAAGGTAGGTATATAATTTCTTACAAATCATTTGTGGGCACAGACCTGTAGTTTTCATAGTGAGGCAGAAATATTCAAAGGCTTAGGGCTTTGATGATTATCCTAGATTTAGGTTCATTTTCAGTCAGTTTGTTGGGCTAGGCAGACAGCTTCTGATAAATTCAAAATTCTAAATGACACAGATATGCATCTGACAAAGTTCTTTTTGGGAGCATATTCCTGTAATATTAAGGGAAATAGGATAGCAATTGGAATCCTGATGCTGAATGAAATAGATCCTGGATAAATCATTTTGAGTTGTTATAGGTTACTTGCCCTGTAAAATTGGTCCAGAAATACAAAGTAAATGGAAAAAGGATTTTTAATGGCTTGCATGTTGATATGCTCAAAGACCCTACACCTTATGTATTCCCTCATCTCTATCATGTGACAGGGTCCCAGGATAGACTGCATTTTGACTTAGAAAATGTAGTAACTTAGTCCAATAAACATAGTGATCTCATCTAGATGTTACAGACATTGAATATATTCTTTTGTTTTTCTGACATTAAAAACCTGTCTTTGAGCCTGTGACAATAATGGTGGCAACCTCATAAACACTGTTTAGGGGTCAGTGTGATCATCTCTTCAAGGGCATGGGATTCATTCAATTTTATTTTACTCTTTGCTTTCTGCTTCCATCTTTTGCTTGTTCTCTTTCATTTCCCTTCCTATTCTCACGTAATGTGTGAGTTCACTTTTACAAGAAAGCTACCCCTATGGTGTGACTATTAACCATGATATGTCAACTTGACTGGATTCAGAAACATCTAGCAAACTTGTAAAACACAGTCTGAGTGTATCTGTGGAGATTATTGGCATGTAGGACAAAAAAAACTGAAGGGGGAAGACCCACCCGATTGTGCGTAGCACCCACCAACAGGCTTGTAGCCTGAACGGAATAACAAAGGGGAGAGGAAGGAAGTTCACGCATTTTGAGAGTCCCTGACTTCCTGATCAGCTGCATGTTTTCCTGTCATTGCCTTTGGACGTCAGTCTCCTGTTGCGTCAGTGTTCCAATGGAGCACACCAGTGGCTCTCCGGTGAACTTCCCAGCCTTTGACCTTGGACTGGTCCTGCGTCCTTGACCCACATTTTCTGCAACTTCTCTCTTCTTGGCCTGAGCAGCTGTGGGATTCCTCCAGCTCCCCAGAATTCAGGGGCCGTTATGAACATTTCCACCTCTGAATTTTTAAGCCTAACTAATGAACTCTTGTATAATCATACATACATTTTTGTTGATTCTGTTCCTCTAGAGAATCCTAAACAATACACACGATAACTAGTCCGCTCTCACAATAATGACATTAATCATTAGTCACAATGACATTAATCTGTGTGAGGTTGGATCTCTCATTATCTTGTCTCTTCTTAAAGGTCTCATTACTCAATACTATCACAATGGCAATTCAATTTCAAAAATGAATTCTGAAGGATATTTAGCCAATCATAGCATTTCTCATGTGGGCTCACGTGATGGTTAATCTTCATTATCAACTTGACTGGATTAAAAGACTCCAGAGAAGTGATTACATGCAGAGGGCATGAACCTCATCAATGTGTTAACTTATTGACGAATTCATAGATGAATGAGTTTTTAGGAGGTGCGGCCTAGTTGGAGGTAGTAAGTCATTGGGGCCTAACCTAGGAGGCTATATCTAGTCCCTGGCCCTTTCCTCTCAGGCTTTTCCCCTGCTCTCTGCTTCTCAGATGCCGAGTTGAAAAGCTTTCCTCCATCATGCCCTTCTACCATGATGTTTCTGCCTTGAAATCAACTTACCGTAAACTGAAATCTCTGAAACCGTGAGCCAAAATAAACCTTCCTCCTTTAAATTGTTAGTTTTGTCCCAGCAATATGAAAACTGACCAACACAGTTCATTATCATCTGTCTGTCTGTCTATCTATCTACCTAACCTATCATCTAATCTGCTTCTTCTTGTCCTCACTGCTTCTCTGTAGTATCCAGCAGTTTCTTCCACATACTATGGATGACCCACTATCTTCTCCATTGCAACCCTCAGTGGACCTGTATGACAATATGCGCTACACTGCTGTGTGTGAGATTTGATTCTACAGCAGGGTTGCCTGTGCCGCAAGGTGCCCCAGGGCCTGAGTAATAGGTCTTTCTATTTCTACTCAACCTACTCTCTCTCAAGAATCCGGACACACATGCAGAGCAGGACCAGACAGACTCAATAGACACCTGCTACACTGAAGGCGGAAGCATGGCATCAGGTGCATCATATCTGGCTCTTCTGAAAAAGATGGGATTTCTTCGGAGGCTCCTCAGCTTCTTGCAAGCAGGTTTAAAATTATTTACATCATCAGGGCGCTCAAAATGCTAAGTATTTGGATCAGCCTTCTACAAGCAACATGTGTGGTGCTTGGATGTAAATAAATATGATCAGTGATCATTTAAAACAAAATGCCATTCTCACTCTACCAAACTCCTTTCTGTAATCTCAAAACCAGTGAATAGATCAGCGGTTTGAAGCACACTACTTTAGGATGCAGTGTTTTGGAGCAGCACAATCTTGAGGCCTTCTCTGACCACCCATGTGCGTACCTTCATTTATATAGATATATACACACAATCAGGGCTCTCTTCCTGACAAGCATGACCCCTTGGCTTCTGTGTCCCCCCTTTAGGTTGTAAGCTCCTTCAGTACTGGGTGTGTGACAAGGCAGGAGTCACTCTACATGGTGGGAAAATGTCCAGTAGGTATATGTCAAGCGAATAAATGAATAAATGAACACTACCTTTAACAAAACAGTCTTATGAGCTACATCAAGTGCATGAAGCTATTACTACAGTGCCCAGCACTTGTTAAATTCCAACTAACAAAGAAGATCATTTTAATCATTATTATCACTATTTTCTTCATGACTGACATACATTCTCATTTATTCCACTTAACGACTCTGTGAAGTAGATATTATCAAAATCTCCATAGCAATCATAAGAAATGAATTCAAAGATGTTGAGACATTAATGATTATATTTGTGAAACCGGGACTTGCACCTATCTCTTCTGATTCCAAATTCCAAACTGTTTTTAAACACTGTATTCCAAATTGGTTTTAAATACTAAATTACAATGTTTTGTATGGTTTTCAACTCTAATATAAGCATCAACGAATTTCAGGAAAAAATAGTCCATATGAAAAGGGTTGTCAATTCCATTTGTTTCTTTGGGGTCACACTCTCACTTTTGTGTTTTTTGGTCTTCACAGGTTAGAGCCTATAACAAGATCTCCATTGTCACTTTTTTCGAACTTGCTTTTGGTGTTCTACTATCTTGGCCCCTTTCTGTAGCATATTGTTGATTTATTAGGTTTCTGTCAGTCCCTTGGCTTAAAGGAATCTTTGTTCCATAGACTTTAGGGTTCTTAGATAGTTCTATCTGGACAATACTACATTTTACTGCCAGCTTCTAAAGCCAGTTTGCATATTCTGTCCCAGATAAGCACCCCTTCTGGCCTTAACACACTCCATTCTCTTTCTCAAACCTCAAATTCGTCCAACTACCTTTTTTTTAGGTTTTAAATATCAGTTCAATGTTGCTTTCTCCAAGAAGCAAAAGGACAAGGAACTTTGAACCTTTCCCTATATGTGAATGTATGGACTGTGAAGTTTTTCATGTAAGTACTGTACAGAAACATTCACAAAGGTGCTTAGAAGTAAAACTATAAATTCTAGATGTTGAGATTCTCAGATTCTTGTATATTTCTCACTAATAACAATGACACATGAAGGGAACTCTCTCATTAAAGGATATGTATGTAATAAATGAACCTCTTCGACTAGAAAAGAAAATAATCATCCTCAGTCTCAGAAAGAGAAGACCTTGTTAATTAACCTCCCAGAATCTCAGTTTCCTCGTGTTTAAATGAAGGTAATAATCATACTGACTTAAAGATGAGGAAACCGAGATTCAGAGAGATTAAGTAACAAGCCCCAGTCATAGCTCGTCAGTATTAGAGCTTGAACCCAGGCAGCGTCCTTCCAGACTAGAAGTTATTCACTCTGTTGTGTCATTCAGTTTTCTATCTCAAATGCCATCTCACAGTGGTGTCTATTTAAGACTGATAGAAAGAGGGAGTGAGCACTGTGCTCCTCTAGGAAATGATTTAGGTCATATTTATGATGCTGTATATATCTGCATCGCTTATGGTTTATATCAGATTAGACTATTTCTTTGTACAGTTAAATCACTCTGGAAAACTGCTGGGGGCAAGGTACTCACTAGATTTTTTTGTATGCCTTCCCCATTCCCCTTCTCATCCTCTTGTTTTCATTCTTCTGACTAAAACTGAGAATAGTTGTTTTCCTACCAATCATGATGTCGGTGCCTCCAGTGAGGGCATATAGGGAGGATGATGAAGAGCCCTGAAAGTCCATTTGGAGGTTGTCTGGTGCACATATGTAGAAAGTTATCACTTTAAAGTGCTTTAAGTTTAGAGACTATGCTTTACATTCCTAGGTCTATGTTTGATTCGGGAACACACACACAGAATGCGTCCTAAGGAATACTGGGATTTTAAAATCTGCATGTAAGTGAATGTGTGTTAGAAATGAAAGAGAGAGGATAGATCAGTGATTATTTCTGCGTGACTCTCATCCAAAAACCCAAAGTTTGAAAATAACAATAGCAACAGTAGCAGCAGCAGTGTCAGCTCCTCAGTCTTGGTAACTTCATCCCCACAGATAATGACAGTGAGAACTTTTGAGACAGAAGAGTATTGTGGTGTTTGAATATGGCAGATAACAGGGTGAAGTAGAGTCCAGGCAGAAAGGAAATCTCTGTGATGCCTGTTCTCCGAGCAGGTGGAGCCGGGGTCAAGAAAGGGGCAAAGCTTAGTGCTGCATTTTCAATGACTATTTTCTTAGATGTCACAACAAGAAATTTAGCTACTGAAAAATATTTGAAACTGATTGCCTGAAAATACTTTGCTTACCAGTTATCAACTGGAGTTTCTTCTTCTTCTTCTTCTTTTTTTTTTAAGGAGAAGGCCATATCTCAGCTAGTGAAAGCATTAATATTCTGATTAAATGTCTTGGTCTAAGAAAACAGTAACAGAAAAGTCCAAATCAAAATTCATGAAATTCTGGGAAAGATGGCAGCATTCCTCTGCCTTTGGGATGGATGATGTTTGAGTTAATGACTGTCTGTAAAAGAAGACCTGAAAAACCATGCACACAGGAAGGCTTGGTAGTCATTGATCATGTCAATTAATGAGACTGGCCTTTGACAAGACTACTCCATGGAGAGAGAGAGAGAGAGAGAGAGAGAGAGAGAGAGAGAGAGAGAGTGTGTGTGTGTGTGTGTGTGTGTGTGTCTCATCCACCACTTGAAAAAAAGATTGTAACAGAGGTGCAGGAGGTTTTTTGTATCTTTTTTTTTTTTTACTAGTAAGCTGATAAAAGTGTTTTTTGTCCCCCAACCAGATCATAGACCTACATAATATGAATCATCTTTGTAAATAAATGTCTGAAATATGTCATTGTCCAGTGTGGTCTTATGTAGATGTATGTTCTCTAAAGTCTATGTGCTTTATTTATAAAGCCTCCTCACAGAAACAAACTCCCTAACCATCTCCTACATCACTCTAAATCTCATTTATGACTTTCCAGTAAATCATTACTGACATTTTGCTTCCATTAAGTTCTATCTAAAGGGCTTTTAATCATTTAGTAAAGACAAAGCTGGTATAGGTATGTCTGTGGGTCCTGAAAAATCAGTTTGACAAAGAAATTCTCTTTTTTTTTTTAAAAATAACTTTTTCAAGTCTCCAGATATTTTTTCACTGGTTTTCAAAGTTTGGTCCCTGGGTAAGAGGCACCAGCATGATGCGGGAACATGTAAGAAGTGCAAATATTTGACCCAGGCTATTGAATTATAAACTAGGGTTGGCTTAGCAATCTGTGTCAGTCTTCCAGGCAATCCTGCTACTCAAGCTTGAGAACCACCATCTTCAATACGTCCCTGACTTTTCCTAAAGCATCACCTCAGGTTGGCCATGTATCAGTAAAACAATTGACAGTCTTTTTCTTCAGTTCTATGAATTTCTTTTTAAATTAGCGATTACAGAATAGTTTTCACTCTCTTTCTGAATATAATTTAGTTGTGAACATCAAGTTGGTACATTCACTAATAATTTAGAAATTACACACTCTCATGCCTTTGGAGCCAGCAGAGTGGCATAGGTGAGAGATATTTAACCAGTGTAAGAAAACAGAGAATAGTCATAACTGGGTGAACAAATAGAAAGTTCATGCTTAAGCCTATTAAAATTAATATTTAAAAAAGAATATTATCTGGTAAAACATAACATGTCTGCCTATAATTTTCAGTTTATGCTACAACCAATAATGCTAAGGAAATCTACTTAAAGTATAGTCTCAAGAAAAGAAGTTATAAATAGTTATGTTATTTAATATTGAACGTGGTTGGAATTACATGGTTCTAGATATAAAAGAACCTTCTGTAAACATAAAAGAAAATAAAAATGTGTTAGATGGTAAAATTCTTTGCTCTGAGTCAGACTGTAGAAAAATCAAAGTAGGATCTGTAACAAGGTTTAAAGACTTATATATGCTTTGAGATCTTTTTACAATGACTTTATTCCCTCATCTGACTTCAGTTAGCATTAAGAAATATAGGAAACAGCAAATTCAAGACAGCAAGACAGCTACCACTTGAAAAAAGTCAAATCAAGCTGAGGCAGAGAAACCAACATATGATATACTTTTTTGATCTAAGATCACCACTATGTAGGACTGGTGAGTTTTTAGATAAAATGTTAATATAAGTAAAGCAAGCCGATTTCCTTTCATCTGATTAAAGTTTAGAAAAGGAAATGACATTTCCTTTTTCCTTTTGAAAAGAAGATAATGACTTTCTGATTAGCATATACTTTCTCTTCTTGTTGTCCTCAAAAATAAATGTACAAAAAATAAACATCTAGTCTTTTTAGGTAAATGAACATATTTGACTTAGGCTTCTGGAAGGTATAAGTGTAAAATTAAAGAAAATTTAGACCCAGGCTGATTTTTATTTTTTTCCTTTAAATAAGTTGAACTATATGTTTTAAAACTCATTATCTTTATACTCAGTCAGTAAAATACTCTATAAGCTGGTATTTTGTAATATTATGTCCATAAATTCCAAAAGTTTATGTAGGAAACTAACTGTAGAGCTGAAAGCTGAGCCATTAATTTCTGAGAGATTTTTTCCTTCCTTTGTTCTGCTTTTCAGCTGAAGCATGAGAGATAAACTCAGATGCATGCGGGGCCCAGATGGGGGAAGGAGCAAAATTGGCTGCATAGAAACTGATGACTGGGAGACAGTGCCCCGGCTGAAGCAGGAAGGTGCTATCCGGCTATGAAAGATTTTTGGTACGCATGAACTTGAGATTGATGTTACTGGATCTTCCAGTTTTTAAGAAAAGTAGAACAGTGTTTACTCTTTAAGTGGGAAATCTTTTGCAAATGGAAAGGGGACCAAGAGATGAAGGAAGGACAAATGGAGGACAGGGAAGAAGACATAAAAAGAATTAAGGTGTTATGTGTATGTGCCAACTCTCCATGATGAATATAATAATTATGTACCACAAACGTGTACTAACAAAAGTGAAATAAAAATGGAAAATGTGAAATCTCTGTGTTTAAGATAATATTAATTTTTTGAGAAATAAATAAGGTTTGAGTCAGGTACCATTGTAGTTATATCTTCTGAGCTGGTATTTAAGCACCTCTTTAACTGATGTCTAAAGAGATGATGCTTGTTGTTTGGAGCCTTTTCCTAAATTATTGGGACAGAGTTCTCTGAGACATTTTGTTCTACGGATAAGTCTAGATGCCCACTGGGAGATGATTCTTGTACAGAAAGCCCAATCTGTATGGCATGCTTTGCAGGGGAGAAAACATCTTTTTCTCTTTCTCTCTCTGTTTGTTTGTTTGTTTGTTTCTTTCTTTCTTTCTCTTCTCTTTTTGAAGTTCTGGTGCTTGAACCCAGGGCCTCATGCATGCTAGGGAAGCACTCTAACGCTGAGATACACTCCCAGATGAAGCATCTTGTACAGATGGTCGATTTAAGATAGGAATACATCCCACTACACTGATAGTAAGTTCAAATATCATAGGTTGAAAATGCATTTAATACACCTCACCTACCAAACATCAAAGCTTAGTAACACGGTGCAGTACCCGGCAGAGCAGTGCTTGTTTACTCCTGGGATCACGGAGCTGACTGGGCCCTGAGGCTTGCTCACCGCTGCCCAACATCAGCAGAGTATCACACAGCATAACAGCCTGGGAAAAAGTTGGGACTCAAACTTTAAAATACAGCAGCAACTGAAAACAGATGGTGCTGGTACCATCACAATGTCGAAAAATCATAAACCACATGTTGGGGACCATAAGTCCCTGGAAATACCTCATTCCTAGTAAACCAGAAAAGTAAACCAGGGAACCCTATCTAAAGCTGAGGTGCCAGTATGTTTAAACACATATGGACTTGTACAGAAAGAATTTATTTCAAAACTTGTAGGGATTCTGACACCATTTGAAGGTTGTTTCACACCCAAGAGAACTTAGTGTATCAGGATAAATTCCATTTAACAGAAACCATTTCAGTTCATCTTCTGTGTGTACCTGATATAGGAGGCAGGGTCGGGGCAAAGCTGACTGGAGAAATGGGTGGGCCTATCAATTGCAAGATCCCAGAGCTGTGCCCCATGATCCTCAGGACGCTGTATGTAGAACTTCTTGTGGGCTCCCAGGAGACGTGGATGGCATAAAAGAGAACAGATGCCTTGCTATCATGACTCCTCATGATAGCCCACTGTACTTGCATTATTTGTCTTTTATCCTTTCTTTTGTTCAGCCCAAGTTCGCTCTACAGAACTAGTTATTTTCTTACCCTTTCACCCCTTATTTTTAAAATAAAATTTTGGCACCGTTTTTGGCTTGTCTCATTGTTCGAGGCAAGAAGGACCTGGGATACTTTTAACTGGTGAGCCATTTCTAAAGG
The DNA here is from genome assembly GCA_004026905.1 of Hystrix cristata. Classification (NCBI taxonomy): domain Eukaryota; kingdom Metazoa; phylum Chordata; class Mammalia; order Rodentia; family Hystricidae; genus Hystrix; species Hystrix cristata. The sequence goes on along the minus strand of PVJO010008914.1, from coordinate 19,146 downwards.
AATTATCTGACAAAACACCTATTCTAGGTGCTGGGGATTATATCAAAAAGACAAAGATTCCTGCTTTCATGGAGGAAACTGACATTCTAATGAGGAGAAATGGTGAGCAAGAAACATACCTACAAGGAATGTAAACATTATGGACTGCAAACATGTACAAAAAAACCAACCATCCAACCAAACAAACAAAAAATAAAAAAGGAAGGAGAGCAAAGATGGGTGGAGATGGGAGGCAATGGAAAGGGGATGAAAAAAGGAATGAAGATGTGTTATGTACACGTACCAAATTCCCACAAGAAGTATAAACATTATGTACTGCAGACATGTACTAATAAACTAAAATAATAAATGAGAAACAAATAGGAAATAAAAAACTAAGACATTAAAAAGAAAATATAGTGAAGGTCAGGTGGTTTCCGATTGCAGAGGTTGGGATTTGGTTGCAGTGTGAAATCCTGTGGTTGGGAAAGGCCCAGAAACTAATAGAGGTAAGGCAGCGGCTGAGCAGATATCTGGGAGCTACTGAATTCAAGGGGCCAAAACAAATATTTCTATCTATATTTCCTGGGAGTAGCAAGGAAGTCAGTCTGTCCATGCATAGTGACTGGGAGAAAGTGAGGACAGAGCAGCGATTGCTGGAGCGAAATAGAGACCTGTGGTCATCTTACGGTCATGGCTTTTGTGCTAATGGAAACAGGAATCCATCTCAGATTTTTGAGCAAAGGAGTAACATGATTCAATACACTATTTGGGTGCATGAATTGAGAGTAGGTTTAAGGTATATATGTGTGGGGGGGAGGGGGGCAGGGAACAGACAGACCTGCAAGGAAGTTATTGAAATAATCCAAGAGAGAAATCATGGTGGCTTGTACCACAGTGGCAAGTACAATTGGTAAAAATAACCAAATTCTAGATTTTCAAAAATCTGTTTATTTCAAACTAATTTTAGAAGAGTTGAGAGAGTTCCCAAATACCCTTTACCTTGCTTTCCCTGATGTAACATTTACACAATGACGATACATTTTGCAAAACTTCAGTTAAAACTGATTCAATACCATTAACAGTACTGAAGACTTTATTTGTAATTTATCAGTGTCTCTACTAGCATCTTTTTTTTTTTTTTCCACTACAGGATACTATCCAGGATTCCATAGTGAACTTCACTGTCATCTTAGTCTTTTCCAATTTGGATAGTTTCTAAATCTTGTGATCATTTTGAAGACCACCAGTTAGGTATTTTATGGGCTCTTTTTCTCTCAATTTGGGTTTCTCTTATGTTTTCTCACATTGCATTAAGATTATAGATCTTGAGAGTGGAAACCACAGAGATGACGAGCCTTTTCATTGTATTGTGTTAGGTCTGTGTGGTCTCAGCCTGGTTTGTCACCAGCGATATTAACTTTCAGGTTTCTGTACTGTAAAGTTACTAATTCCTTTTTTTGTATATTCTATTCCTTGGAAATGAGTGACTAAGTCGAGCCCCCACTCCAAGAATAGAGAATTAAACTTGAACTTCTAGAAGGAAGAATATTAAAAAATTTGTGGGCATATCAGATACTTCAAAGCTATGCTTCTTAAATTTTGTGTTAATTGGTGGATCCTGCCTGCAGGAATTCTTCCCATTGTATTCTTATGGTGGTTTTCTATTTCCCTTATTTCTTCAATAGTAATTAATTGGAATTCTAAGGAGAATTTATTCCTTCCTCTCAATATATTTATGTATTTTGTCATTTATTTATATCAGTATAGAATCTTGAATTCTTCTCCTAATTCAAGCTATGTATATTATTATTTTGTTGCTCAAATTATCCCAGCTTTGGATATTGCCATTATGTTTTTCACTTTAGCTCTAAATCTTTTTGATGTACATTTTAAGCACTTCTTTCCTTTTGTAGTGCTACAAAATATTGTGGGCTCATCTTGTACCAGTCATAGAATCAGCCATTTTCCCAAGGACCCCTGTTGCCTTTTGTTGGGAAGTATGTTTAAAAACCAAGAACTGGGTGCTAGGTAGACTCACTTCTACTGGGACAGTAATGCTTTTATGACATTTCAGTGGATAGAACTAGGTAATAGAGAGATCAGAAACCTAAAATCAGGTATCCTAGAATTAAGATGCTGGTAGTGCTGTGTTACTTCTAGAAGCTTTAAGAGAGAATTTGTTTCCTTACCTTTCCATCTTCTAGAAGCTGCATTGCTTGACTCATGCCACTTTCTTCCATCTTCAACGTCGCCGACATAGCATCCTTGGGCCCACCCAGATAATCTAGGTTAATTGCCCCATCTCAAGGTTCTTAACTTAATCACAACAGCAAAATCCCTTTTGCCATATCAAGTAATATATTTACAGATGTCAAAAATAAGAATGTGGATATACTTATGTTGGAGATATTCTGTAATATACCTAGCACTTTTTTTATACACACACACATTTATTTAAATGTATACATTGCGTCTACTTGTATATGTATGTAACAAAATAAATATGAGTTCATACTAATATCTGGATCTTTTTAAATGAGAAAACCAACTCAGTTTCCAGTTGTATTTGAGGTAAACTGTGAGTGAGAAGCTCAGGTTGAGTTGAAATTTTGACCTGAGCAATAGGAAAAACGGAGCTGATGTCAACTGAAAGGAGGAAGGCTACATGCAGGGTAGCTTTTGCAGGAATTTAGCTTTGGACATGGTGAGACGTTTTTTGTTGTTGTCATTAGAAGTATAAATGTAGCTGTTGACTAGAAATTTGGATACAGAATTTGAAGTTTCAAAGCAAGGACTCAGCTGGATATATAAATTTGGGCACTATCAGCATATAGATAGTATTTAATGCCCAGATAAGATGCAAAAGAAGTTAGTTTAGATAGAAAAGAGGCCAAGGATTGAGTTTTGAAATTGTTCAACAATAAGGAACTGTAGAAAATAGTGACGTGAAGCAGAGAGTAAGTTAAAAATGGTATATTTTGGCAACCTTGGTAACAGGGTGAAACAGATGAGCTCCAATTTGGAAGGTTATGTTTTAAAACAGGTGTGTAACTTTAAAGTAGGTGCTGAACAACAGTAGGGAGTAGGTATTTAATGCAGGGATAGCACCAGAAATATTAAATCAAGGAAAATATCTCCCTCAGCCTCAATAGAAGTTGGCATTTCTACAGTTGCCTCTTGCAGAGCGAAGATGTCATCAAACTTGTATTCATTACTTATCAGATTGTTAAATTTAGTGTTTCCTCTGAGATTTATTCCAATCTATTAGTTTAAAAATAAGTTACTGTAGAAGAACTTCACTTTGACCTGGTCTTAACATTTCACCATCTTCTTTTTTTGTCTAGACTCTCTAGATTGCAAGCAGTTTTAGAAAAACTAAGATACAGGGCAACCAGTCCCCCAAATTACTAGACCTGAAGGCATTTAAGGCTGATTTCAGCTCTTCTATGAGGCAGATCTTTAGAGACAAACCACTCCCCAAACGCAATTGCTTCAAGTTACATAAATTCTTTGAAACTCAGAAGATTTCCTATGGAGCTGAAAAGAAATTAGTCCTTATTATCAAACTTATTATCCTTGAATTCTCTCAGCACAAATTATATGTATGGAAACATACACAAAAGCAGTAGTAAGGGAAAAACACGGCAAGTAATCTTTTCACCTTAGTCATTCAAGGGTGGAGATAAGTAAAGGCAAAAGAATTGCTGATTTCAAAATGAGCCAAAACATTGGTCTACTAATTGGAAACATAAATGTAATTTCTATTAAATTATCCCATGGATTGCAATTTAGAAGTATTAGGCTGTGATAATTACACAAGTTTATCCAGATTCTTTTCTATTTAATTTAGAAGCTATCTCAGGAGGAACAGACTGTAAGTAATTGACATAAAATATGAATACAGATTGCTAACAAATGAACCTTGGGCAGAATCTTGCCTAGGCTATCATTTACAGCTCCTAAAATCACAAAATCTACTAGTGACTGCCAGGCATGTTGTAAGCCCAAGGGGCTATACATACATTATTAGCTAAAGTCCCCCCCAAAAAAATAACCAAAAGGAAATACAGATTTAAATGTAAGAGAAGATTTATTATGGGATTTGGCTCTTGAGATTATAGAGGCCAAGAAGTCCCATGAATACCATCTACAAGCTGTAGAACGAGAAAAGCTGATGGAGTAATTTAGTTTGAGCCTAAAGGCCTGGTGCTAGAATAATTGATGGTATAACTCCCATTCTGAAGCTATAGACCTGAGAACTAGAGGTGGGACACCTTGGTATAAATCCCACAATCTGAAGGTTGAAGAACCAGGATCTCTGATGTCAGAGAACAGGAAAAGAAGGACATTCTTGCTCATGAAGGGAGAGAATTCACTCTTCTTTTCATATTTTTATTCTGTCCAGGCCCTTATGATTGGCTGATGCCTAACAACACTGCTGAGGTTAACTCTGTTTCACTCAGATACTGACTCAAATGCCAATCTCTTCTGGGGGAACCAACGGAGGTGTCTTAGTTATTTTTCTCTTGTTGCTGAGACAAAATACCCTTATATCTTATCCAGGCTACCTGGTTTTAGGGTGGGTAGCACTCCTACCCTTAACCTTAATATGCTTAACCCTAGCATCATATCCTTGATCCCAGCAGAACCATGCCAAACCAATCAGTGAACTAATTTAGTAATCACACACTCTAGAACCAGCCCCACATATGACCACATGAGGCTTTGGGGGGATATCTAGACGCAAACCATAATAGGAGGTGTACCCATGTATAATGTTTTACCAGACACATAGGCATCCGTTAGCCCAGTCAAATTGACAGCTAAAATTAGCCATTACAAGTCTAGCTTTTAACAACTTAGTAAACACAGAAATCTCCTTAAACCCAATTTGATCTTCCAATAAAGACAACAACAAAGTTATAATTCTACCCAACATGATGCAGCTATCCTGTGTATGACTGAAATGCACTAATCATTTTATTAGAAGAAGTTGTAAGGTCTTTAGTAGTTTTCATTCTTCTCCTGATATCCCGTAATTTAGATACTATGATGTGGACAAGCAGTCCCACTTTCACCATTTTCATTCAGTGTAGTACAGGAAGTCCTAGCTAGAGCAATCAGGCAAGAAGAAGAAATGCAGGACATGGCAATTGGAACAAAAGAAGTCAAATTACTGGTTTGGCAGATGACTGGTCATATTTAGAGCCCTCCCAAAACTCCACCAAAACACTATGAGAGCTAATAAATGAATTTGACAAAGTATAAAATCAACACATAAAAATTAGTGGCATTGATATATGCTAATAAGGAATTATCCGAGATACAAATCAAGAAAAAAATACCATTACCATAGCTATAAAATGAAATATCTAAGAATAAATTTAACAAGGAAGTGAAATATGTCTCCAGTGAAAATTGTAAAATGATGATGGAAGAAATTGAAGAGAACACAAAAAAAGTGAAAAGATATCCCGTGTTCATGTGTTGGAAGAATCAATGTTGTTAAACTGTCCATACTATTCAAAATACTGTAATCTACACATTCAATGACATCTCAATCAAAATACCAATGACATTCTTCACAGAGGTAGAAAACCAATCCTAAAATTTATGTGGAACCACAAAGGATCTTGAGTAACCAAAGCTATCTTGAGCAAGAAGAACAAAGCAAAGGCATAATACTACCTGACTTCAAGATACGTTACAACATTGTAGTCATTAAAGCAACATGATATTGACACGAAAATAGAATAGAAAGCTGAGAAATAAATGTATAATCTATAGCCAACTGATCTTTGACAAAGGTGCTAAGAACATGCAACAAAGAAAGGACAACCTTTTAAAATATAGTGCCAGGAAATTGTATATTCACATGTAGAACCATAAAACTAGACCCCTATCTCTCACCATTACAAAAATAGATTCAAAATGTCCTGAAGACTTAAATGTAACATCCGAAACTATGAAGCTATTTGGAAAAAATAGGAAAAAATCCTTCAGGACCTTGGAATAGGTAAGAAATTTTGGACAAGAACCCAAAAACACAGGGAAAAAAGCAAAAATAAATGGAATATAAAAGTTGCTGTGCAGCAAAGAAAACAAGCATCAGAGTAAAGAGATTACCTGCAGAATTGGAAAAAATACTGCCAAGTATACACCTGATAAAGAGTTACTATCCACAATCCATAAGCAACTCTAAAAATTCAATAGCAAAATGAACGAACAACTCAAATAACACAATTAAAAAATGTCTCCTTTAGATCAGTCAGGATGAGACTTTTGATTCCTGGATGGGCAGGTTTTAGCCTGAGGCAGCCATAGGAAGACAGACCTCTGATCCCTCTGGAACCCATAAGAACAAAGAATCAAAGTCTGGGGGTGGAAGGATGAGGTAGGATGGAAGGAATAAAGATATGTAGAAAGGAGACAAGGAAATTGTAATTTTAAAATTATACTTGTAAAAAAGGCCACAACTTTAGCATTCAAGGTTACTCAAGGTTATTCATATTTGTACCCTACAGCTTTATTCCCTGAGCTTATTTTTGTTCTTCCAGGCCCATCTCACTCAAATCCCCTAAAGATACTGTAAATCCATAAATTAGCTGAATTGATAAAGAGCAGAAACATGATCTTAAGATAAAGAAACTGATCCAGAGATCTCAAAGAATGTTTTTAGGCAAATATCTTAGATCACTCATCTTTAGAAATACAATAAATAGGGCTCATGTCTTTTTTCAGTAAAAATGGGCTTTTCCTTTGTAAATGGACTACCATCTTTCATCTTTAAATTAACTGCACTTTCTATAGATTCACAAATCCCACAGATCTCTACCTCTAAGAACACATAAATACCCCCACCCTCAAACCATCATGTGCCTTTCTCCATGGCCTATACTCTCTCTCTCTTTTTTTTTTTTTTTGAGTGTGTACTTCTTTTTGTATGGGACACTGAACTGAGGGCCTTTCTATTGAGCTAAATCCCTAGCACATTTTTTTATGTTTTATTTTTTACTTAGTCACTAAGTTGCTCAGGCTGGACTCAAAACTGGAGTCCTCCTGCCTCAGCCTCCCAGAGTTCTGGGATTAGAGGTATGTGCCATCAAAACCAGCTGAGTGTGTACTTCTTTAATTTCACTGAGTAAAGGCTTTCCATGCATTTCAAAAAATAGGCAACAGAGCTATATAGATATTTCTCAAATGAAGGTATACAAATGACCAAAAGATATATGAAAATACAGTTGACATCATTAATCATCAGAGAAGCACAAATCAAAACTACAAGATGTTACTTTGGTCAAGTAGTAAGTTCTGGCGAGGATGTGGAGAAAAGGGAAGACTTGCATACTGTTGGTGGGAATGTAAGTTAGGACAGCCATGATGGGAGACAGTATGGGGAATTCTAAAACAATTAAAAATAGAACTATGTGATCCTGCAATCCCATTTCTGGGTGTATACTCCAAGGAAACGAAGTCAGTATGGTAAAGAAACATCTGCACTTCCATGTTTATTACAGCAGTATTCACATTAGGCAAGGAATGGAAAACCTTATGTGTTTACCAATTAACAAGTGGATTTAAAACATGGTGTTACACAGACACAATGCAACACTATTAGATCATAAAAATGAATGAAATCCTGTCATTTGGAACATTAAGTAAGTCAGGGATAAAGTGACAAGTACTGCTAATATCACTTATATTTAGAATCTTAACAAGGAGAGCATATAGAAGTTGAAAGAATAGTGATTATCAGAGACTGAGGAGAGCTGGAGGAGGGTACTAAGATACAGTTAGATAGAAGCAAGACCTTCTGGTACACTCTTGCACAGTAGGGTGACTATAGGTAACAAGAGCGCACTGTGCATTTCAAAACAGTAGAAAAAGGAATTTAAAAAAATTTAACAGAAAGAAATCATAAATAGAAGATCTAGAGATTAATGGGGGAGAGGAAGGTGAAATAAAAAATGAAGACATGAAGATACACTTATGTACTCCCACAATGCATGTAATCATTATGTTCTGCAAATATGTACTAATAAAAATTTTAAAAAGAGATCATAAATGTTTGAGAAGATAGATATGTTTAATCTGATTTAAGCATTATGCAATGTATACATGTATCAAAACATTATATGGTACCCCATTAATGTGTATAATTTTTGTTATATTTATCAGTTAAAATAAATTAAGAAGAAAACTACTATGATATAAAATTAATATTTAAAAACTGATTTAAAGTCATACATCTTAGAGAAGAATAAGACTGGAAAATGAAGATATTTGCCTAATATATGTGTATATATATACATATGAACATATTCATAACAAAATGAGGAAATAGTCATGATAATTATAATTCTTGTTTCTATAGCTGCTCATGTCAAAGCTGGCATTTATAACTGCCTTCTGCTAACCATTCTTTCAGCAAGCACCTCAGTTGATTGCAGTCTTTACCTGGCAGGGTGACTCAAAGTTCACATTTGAAGAGTCTGGGCCATTTGTAGGCCTGTCTGGTTTGTGTTGTTACAGTTTTCCATTGATCTTAGTCACAGGCCATTGTAATGCTACGAGATGACTTAAGAGGTCATTTGTATTCCAGATACGCTTTCCCTTATGTCCACTACAGAGTAGTATTCCGATCTCTCCCTGGTAGCCGCAATTAAACACTCAGGCCGATACTGTAACTCCCTTCTTGGGCTGTTGACTCAGAGGCACAAGGAATCCTAAGTGGCCTTACAGAAGTTTTAACCTCCCGTTCAATAGAACATCGTGTGTCTTCTGGCGGGAATGTTCCCCTTTGTGGAACTAAGACATCTGGAGCAGCACAGCATAGAGTCTTGCGAACAGCAAATAAAACTTTTGCTAATGAGTCATTAGGGGTGATAGTGGGCCCACTTCCATTTCTACCCCTTTTGTGGACTTAAGAAACATGGCTATTGGGGAAACAGTACCATGTATTGGACGTTGATTTCAGAGCATACGTAGTTTCTGTAAAACTTTGGCCCAGCCATGCAAGGTTTGCTGTCTACCTGACAGTGTAACTCACTCTTCCAGAGGGCATTACCCTGCTCCATCAAGTCAGGACGGTGGGGAGCATGATAAGATTCTGTGAGCATGTTTCCATTGCTGCACTTCTTTGGTTGTGCAGTGAATTCCTCGCTCAGCAGGAATACTGTGTAGAGCACTGTGGCAGTTAGGGTGGAGTGTCAGTTTGATTGACTTTGGGATCTGCCTGGGGGACTGGTGGAGCACACTTCCGGGTGTGTCTGGGTGGATCATGAAGATGTGGCCTTGGGTCTCTATATGGTTCCTGGCTCCTCACACTCTGGTACTGTTCCCCTCCTCTGCTTCCTAGCCACCATGAATTAAGCAGCTCTGTTCTGCCACAACCTTTGCCACGATGCTCCTCTTCGGAGTCTGCCAACTGTGTTCTGAATCTCCTAAATCATGAGCTTTAGGTAGTGGGTAGTAAGTATTGTGTCTCAGCAACGATAAAGTTGACTATACAAAACACCGTGGTAATGGAGAAGGTATTCTGTAAGTCCATGAATGGCAGTATTGACAGAAGGATCACTATATTATATGGAAGGGAAATCCATGTCTCTTGCATTGAGGACAAAATCCTTTCAATTCTATAATGCACGTGGTCCAGTGAAATTAACCTGCCGTGTTGATCAGAAGTTCTGCCTACAGGGAAGATTTTCTTTCGTCACTCCCAGGGACATCCCAGAGAAGGACTGAAATGCTGCCATCACTGCTGGGTGGTACTTTCATGTTGCACAGTACCATCTATGGATCATCTGTAGACCATCTACAGACCATCTATAGAAGACCAGGACCAAGTCTCCTCTTCTTTCAACTGACTGAAAAGAAATTCCCTTGAGGCTATTAGTTTAGGTTGGACACTAGGAGACAGAAGGTTGCACAGTAGAAGTGGGAGCCAGGGACATTTAGGCCAATTCATTCTCAATTTCTCTCTCTCTCTGTGGATTAAATCTAAATGAAATTAAAAGATCTGGAGATATAGCCGAATGCTTGCCATACTAGGATCCCATGCCCATACTAGGCAAGCATTCAGCTATATCTCCAGATCTTTTAATTTCATTTTGAGGCAGAGTCTCACTAGCTTTGAATTAATGATCTTCCTGCCTCAGCCTCCCAAGTAGCTGAGGTTACAGGTGTGCACTACCATGCTCAGCTTGGGCAGCTTCTTCATGAAGTTTATTTGGTATTCATGGTATGCTCGAGCCTAATCACATAAATACAACTTCCATTTGCTCTTGGGTCAGATAATATCCAGTTCATGATAGGCAGTTCAGGTTGCATAGTAAACTGGTAGTCCTTGGTCAAGTGTTCGATTTTTACTGAGGTCCAGTAGCAGACCAAACAGAGTAGTTACCTGTACTACTTGATGTTACATAGCATCAAGGTCTTATTCCTAAAACCTGAAGACTTGCACTATGACTCACCTGGGAGGTCTGCCAAAGACTCTAAAGAGCCACCCTGCCTACTACTGACATTTCAAGCATCATTAAAACTGTTAGATCCCATGCCCAGGGGCAAGGCAGCTTGCACCATAGTCTGGACCTGTTCCACAGCCTTCTTACAGGTCCCCACTTAAATCCAGCAGCTTTTGGGGTTACTCGGTAAGTGATCAAACGTAATGTACCAAAATGAGTAATATGTTGCTTCCACAACCCTAATAGGCCCCATATCAGTTACCTTTCTAGAGTCAATGGTTTGCAAGAGAGCAGATCTAATGCAGAGAAGTCCAAGTTACAACATTCACGCACACAAGCCAAATGCAGGAAGAATACAGAACATCTCTCTATGACTGGAGACCTGAAAGACCTGAAAGACCCAGTCAGGGGCTGGGAGCTCTGTACACCCCTGTCTGCACTAAAAGACTAAAGAAATCTATACTAGAACCAGGACACGGTGCTCTCAGCAGAGGTGAAGACCAGAGCTCCCCCGAAGCAAACAGCAGCCATCCTCAAGGACAGCAAGGCCCTGAGTTTCTGAGACGAGAACAGCTGAGTTCCCTTCAGGAGAACCACCTACAACCGAGCTTCTCCTGGGAAACAGCCTGCACTGTCTTCTGCTCCTGTTCTCCTCTATGGTATATTGCCAGTGACCTTCAGGTGACTCTTCTGTGCCCAAACTCGCACTAACTGCGTTCAGCTGGGTGTTCCTGCTCATGTTGACCACAGTAATAAGTCCACCACGGGCTCACTAAGCATCGTGGTTCTTTCTTGGTTGTGGGAGAAGTCAGAAGCAGCAACTGATACGTCACCTTTGAAGAGATTTCTTAGCATGCCCCTTACAAGTGGATCCTTAGAAATTTTACTGAGGTAGAAGGTTGATGAATTTTAGTCATATTTATTTTGCATCCTCTAACATGTGAATGCATTACCAGTAAGTCTATAGTAGTCACTATTTCTTGCCCATTATGTCCAGTTACCATAATGTCATTAATGTAACGGACCAGAGTCCATCTCTTGGGGAGGGCAAAGGCAATCAAGATCTCCGCAAACTGTGACACATAGCTGGAGAATTGATTTATATTTGTGGTAGACTGTGAAGCTGTATTGCTGGCCTTGCCAGCAATTTCAGCTCTGGGTTATGTGAAGCAAGACTTTTGCTTAGGGCATATCTAGAGGCTCTTAGGTGATTTATGTAGCATCTGAGTGGGAATTCAGATCCCTGAGCTCAATCTTTCACTACTCTGTCCAGTGATATTAGGAGTAACCAACCAATGTCATTATACTCTATAGTTTTCTGAAGATGTTCAAAAGTGTTATGTAAAAGTTACTTAGATTTTTGCTTATTGTACATGATTTACTGAGAGTTTTCAATGCAGATATTTTAGATGTCTCTCAGTAATGCACACCATGGACATTCAGCGTTTTTACTGTAGGACATAGAGATATTTGCATTTTAAAATCCAAACTAATTAGTCAACTCAATTCCAAAATCTTAATGGCAATTCAGAAAATTCATTTTTAAATTTTCGTTTCTTTCGCACCACCTTTTTTCCAAAATGTGTTAGTCAAGGTTCTCCAGAGAAACATTATAAGTACGACATATTTAAATACACATAAAAGAATATATACTCTGAGAACTGACTTACTATAGAGGCCGAGAAGTCTCACAGCACACCATTTGTAAGCTGCAGAACCAAGAAATCCAATGTTGTACTTAGTCTAACATCAGAGAAATAATGGTTTAACTTACAGTCTGAGGTCTAAAGCCTAAGAACCAGAGGAAGGGGGGTGGCCTGAGAAGAGAGAGGGGACAGTGATGCAGACTATAGAGCCCCAAGTTCCAGGAACCAGAGCTCTGCTGTCTGTCTGAGGACAGGAGATGAATGTCTGAGCTCAAGGAAGCAGGGAGAATTCACCCGGCCTCTACATTTCTGTTCCATTCCTGTGTCCAGTGGATTAGACGATGCTTGTCCTCAGTGGTGAAAGTGGATCTTCCCTTTTTCATCAGTCCACTGACTCAAATGCTCATTTCTTCTGGCAATATTCTCACAGATATATTCAGAAAAAATCACATTACCAGCTATCTGGGCATTTGTGATTTTGAGAGGGGTGTGTGTGTGTGTGTGTGTGTGTAAGAGAGGGAGGAGGGAGGGTAAGAGAAGGAGGGAGAGAGAGAGGGGGGACTGAGGGGGGGGAGAGGGGGAGAGAGAGAGAGAGAGAGAGAGAGAGAGAGAGAGAGAGAGAGAGACTGACTAATCTCAAGGGAATTGGGATGATTTTTCATGTTGCCTGTTGGCCAGAATGCAGCATGTGCCTGATTCTACTGGAAATCATTCCACGATGATAAATGTGATAAGTAGTGTCTGCCACATTCAGCGAAAGTGAATAATGCCTCTCCAAGTCTATTTTCTTGAGCCAATAGATTATACAACACTTAAGAATATAAGCACTTTCATACGCGGTTCACAGTCTAACATTCCTGTTTACAAAGGTGAAATGAGTGTACCACAGAAACTGAGCAGTCGGTTTAAAAATAGAATGAAGCTTCTAAAAACCTCTGAGAGGTATTAACTCGAATCTCCTTTTGTTAAATTTAGAGGTAAAGAGTCACAGCTAAAACAATGGTACTCTATAATACTAAAAGTTGACAGACAGTTCTGTTGTGTGGAATGTTCTTTTTCTGTTTTCTGTTTTAAAATGTCTCTACATGAGTGGTAAAGAAAATTCTCTTCAAATAAGTTAGTACACAGCAAATGTTATGACTGCCTTTGAAAAAGTAGGCCAATGCTATATTAATTGAAAATGTGTACAAATATGAAGGTCCCTGCTTAGTTCTGTGCCATGAGGCAAGTTTGCATAGATGTAATCTTGGAATTTCACTGTGACTTTGATGAGATGGTTGAAAAAAACTATATGGGGTTTTATTTAATAATCTATTTTTATTTGTTGCTCATGTTTTGATCTTGAATGTAGTAAGTTAAAAAAAAGGACCAGTGTACCAAATAGAACAAATATGGACAGAAATGAAATTTTGATGCAGAGATTTCATGATTAAATTTCATCGTATGGTAATAGTTATTGCATGGCACAGAGGACTTCGAGGTCAAGTGAGTGTGAGAAAAGCTGGGCTTGAGAAAGTTGTAGTTCTTTACTGAAAAATTCTTCAGAATTTCTGACATGGTAATAGTGCATTGTAAATCTCTAAGGAATAAAGATATAGATAATAACACGTGTGTTCATGCATGTGGTGTGTGTGCATGTGCACACGCGCGTGTGTGTGTGTGTAATAGCACCTGGAGAAGTTTGCGTACCTCAGGGTACAGTTTGGGAAATAGTGGTCTAGAGAATGTGAATCAGTTCTTTGTTCTGAGACTTCATTGAGTCATTAACTGGCCATGTGATCTTGTTCCAATCATTTTGCCTTTCTGGTCCTTATTTTCTTTCTCTGTAAAATTAGAAGATTGAACTAAATGAACTTTCAGGTCTTTTGAGCTTTAAGACACAAGTCTCTGGTTTGTGGAAAGATATCATTAACTGTGTTGATATCAACCACAGAAAACATCACCAGCTTTTCTTAATGATGCAGTATGGATCTACGAACCAAGAATATAAACCATTCGTTAAGCTGTGACTCAGCATTTTCAAGTAACAAATGCTTACTGAGTTTACTTATTCTATTTGGTGCAAAACAATTCATACTCTTTAACCGATGTTTCTGCATTCTTATTTCCAGGATTTGAAGTCTTTGTCAAGAGGTCCACTTTGTTCTTGGCTGCCACTATAAAGCAACATTTTTCCTGAACCAGAGGTCCCTTGGCACTTCTTGTACTTCATCTCAAAATCAGTTCCATGATTTGTTCCTTAGACTACTCAGTATCAGACCTGGTGGCATTATCTGAAGTGGATTTGCATCCTTGGTGGGTAATTTGCCATCCCACTGATGTATCTGGGTCTAGCTAGATCCTGAACAAAGTCACTACCTTTGTTATGGGTCCTAGGACAAAATAGCATCTGGATTTACGGAGACATGGGCTATTGAAGAATATTTTAGCGCACATGACAATGTGTAGGGCCCTGTTTAGACACCATACCATTACTTTTTCGGGTGATTAATATTTGTTTTGTTGTCATTTTAGTGGCTCAGCCACAATATGCCATTTTTGGGGTACATTTTTATACTTTACTTAACCATCTCTGGAATACAATTATTTTGGAAACACTCTTCATTCTTTATGGAAATAACTAATAAAATGGAATAGGTGAATATTTTCTTGCCTAATTTTTACTGCAGTGAATGAGACCCTTTAGTTGAGAGGAACATTATCTGTGAAACAGTACATTTTAGTTTTCTTACAGAAATTATCTCAAAAATAAAGTTCAGAAGAATTTCACATAAGAACCTCCACTTTTTTAAAGAAAAAGAATAAGCAGAAGTTAAAGATAGTCTCCACAACATTGTATATCTGGTCTAATTTAGCATTTTTAAGAAAAATGGTATGACTAAAACAATGGTACTATTCCTGCATTTTAAGAAAATATATATTTATGTATGAATTGGCGAGAACCAAATTATGATAGACCAATAAGCATGAGCTTTAGTATTTGTCTATGATATGGCTCCAAACATTCTGATTCCTTTTAAGGGAGGGGGGATAAGAATATCATATATATCTCCTCGTTGCTTTTTTCAATATCAACTTCCACCAAGCCCCTTTCCTAAGAAAACAACAATGCATACCATTGAAAGCAAATATTTTTCTTCCTGTCTTTGTTGGCTCAACTCATGATAATTAGAAAAGAATGACCAGTTGCATTAAATAAAAAGAGAAATTATATTAATCAAATGCTCTTCCTCTGTAATGCCCACACACAGATTAAATTGCCTGGGCCAATCTGTAGGGTAATCATGACTTTCTTATTTTCTCTGAATAGTCTATATATGTTCCCTTGTGCCCCAGAACAACCACTAATCGAATGGCAGGCTATCTCAGCAGGAAGGTGTGCTAGGCTGCTCATAGAATTGTATACAGTGAGACCTTTCCAGGATGTAATTACCCCACCCCACCCCCCGGGTGTAATTGGAAACAGGCTACTTGTAGCCTGGTCTGAATGGTGTGGTGCTTCTTAACCTAAACCTTTTTTCTTTGTCCCTATGTAATGTTTAGCATTTATAGTTTCCTTGTTTATTCTTGTCAATGCCTCTTTGCTGACTGGAGCACAGAACACTTGGCTAGGATTTTCTCTTGGTTTATAAGATGAGTAGGATAGGGTAAGAATGGGTTGATAGGTAAGTTCTAGGAAATCTTAGGGTCAATGACAAGTTTTGGCAGGACTGTGAAATAATTGAGGGGGGGCATGTAGAAAAAGGAGGGCTTTTTCCCAATCCCTTTCTAGAAATGTCTCTTGTCACTTTCTCCAGTTTTCAGCACACACAAACACACACACAGACACACAGACACACACACTCCATGACCTCTCCTGAGTCCCCTTTTTATTTTCTACTATCAAATAATCCACTATAAGGTCTCATTTTTCCTTTGGGATATCCACTGATAATAATGTAAGGTATAATTATTAACATTTTATAAAGGATTCAAGACAAAAAGCTTATTTAAAGCTTCCATAGAATCAAAGAAAAAAATGTTACAATAGAAAAATTACTGTAGGAGTCATTACTTTGTGAGAATAGGCCCAGATTTGAAAATACCAAGAAATACTATTAAAAGTAGACCACTCTGTATAAAAATGACACCACAAAAATTTGCTGCAATAAATTTTATCTAGAATTTTCTGTGGACCCACTTTTTTTGATCTGGACATAGTAGACAGATAATTTTATTAAGTAATGACCTCAAAGTTTCCACTCCATTGTTCATGTTATGTTCATTGTTATGTGAATGTTACATTCACATAAATGCTTTTTTTTTGTCTTTAAACTTCTCTGTATTTGCATTTGGCTGCCTTCAAGATAAGTATGTTATTTTTAGGGCACTTAGATGAGGACACTTTGATGAGTTTCCAGTTAATGATACTGAGAATCATTATGACTTTTCTGACCTTTAACTGTCTTCCAGAACTTAGTTATGTCTCAGATTTCTGACCTGCTGCATAAGTGTGTTTGGTAAGTTTTTAACGTTACATATGCTGATGAATTTAGACAGTTTCATTATCCATACATGTGAATACAGGTTCCTACAGTGAGGGGAGGAGCCGTCTTCTGGCCTTCCCCATCACTGCAGTGTGCTGTGTGCAGGGAACAAGCAGTGCCTGTGGTCACTACGGCGTCACTCTTTCTCCCATGGCTACAGCCCAGAGGACACGCTGCCTTCTCCAGAGAGGGCTGGACAGGGTCCAGGGAAAGGCAAATGTAGGATCAAAGGTTTAGGGAGACTTGCCTAGTACAGTGGAGGAAAGTCAGATCTGGAAAAACCAAGGCTAAAAGATGAGAAGGAGTCTATAACAGTTGTCTAAGAAAGAAGTGTGTGTATGAAATTCCTGAGTGGGAAATAGAGAAAGCTGAACCTAGAAGAAAGCCACCCTCAGATGAGCCAAAAACGTAGAAAGAGCCTTCATATGCACTCTGTTTACTGAGTATCCTCCAAATTATGGAAGCATTTGAAAAGTTGTAGCTGTACCCTTTAGGAGTTACTATGCCTTGGACTAGAAGTAGAGACTTTGAAGGCCATTTGAAGGCTGTAAGAATGTGTGGCATAAGAGATGAATTTAGATCCTGGCACATAATGCATTTAAGACTCCATACTGCTTCCAGATGAGAGTATTATTTTCCTAACTGAGAAACATGGCCTTTTGGCAGGCAAAATTGGCACTCATGGGCTGATAAAAATTATCCCATTGCATGCTCAGTTGCCTTCCCAGGTGACACAAATAGCTGTTGCAAAATCTCAGGGCTTGGTCCCTGCCAGACCACAGGCTATTGAGCCCAGAAAACAAAACCATGACTCATTGTGAGCATTCATTGTCTCCAAGGTGGATACGGTGACAACACACACAGGATGCTGTGGAAATTTGGGTTCCTTTAACCCAATTGTCTGTATCATGGTGAGCAGGTCACCCCCACTCATTGTTGCTAGGATGTAAAGATGTTTGAAATCACTTCTGTACAATATAGATCTTGAAACATTAGCTAAAGCAATTAGAAAAAAAAAGAAAGAAACAAAAGGGATATGCATAAGAAAAGAAGAAATTAAATTATCATTATTTGCAGATGATATGATCCTCTACATAGAAGACTCCAAAAACTCTACCAAGAGACCCCTAGAAGTAATAACTAAATTCAGTAGTGTAGCAGGATACAAAGTCAACTCTTAAAAATCTGTAGCATTCCTGTACATCAGTAACAAACTCACTGAGAGGAAAATTAGGTAAAGAAAACTTTTCACAACAGCATCAAGAAAAATTAAATACCTAAGAATTAACTGAAGCAAGGATGTGAAAGATCTCTACAATAAAAACTATAGTACTCTGAAAAAAGGAGAGTGAAGAGGATATCAGAAAATGGAAAGATACTCCTGTTCCTGGATAGGCAGAACCAGTACAGTCAAAAATGGCCATATTTCCAAAACTGTTATATGGATTTAATGCAATCCCAATCAAAATAACGACAGGATTCCTTACAGAAGTGGAGAAAACAATTCTAAAATTCATATGGAATCAGAAGAGACCTAGAAGAGAAAAAACAATCCTGGGCAAGAAGAGCAAGGGAGAAGGCATCACAATATAAGACTTCAAGTTATATTACAAAGCTACAGTGATAAAAATAGCATGGTTTTGGAAACAAAACAAAAACAAACAGAGAAACAAACAAACAACCACAACAAAACCGAAACAGACTTGTAGATCAAAGGAACAGCATAGAAGATGCAGAAACAACCCCAGGCACATTCAGCTATGCCATTTTTGACAAAGGGCCTAAGTCCTTTTGCTGGAGAAAGGACAACCTCTTTAACAAATGGTACTGGGAAAACTGGTTATCCACATGCCAAAGATTGGACCTACACCAGTATCTCTCATCAGGCACTAAGCTAAAATAAAAATGGATCAAAGATCAAAATATTAGAACAGAAACACTTCATCTGCAGGAAGACAAAATAGGTAAAACACTTGAAGACACAGGTTGTAGGCAGACTTTCTGAAAAAAAAAAAACAAAACAAAACAAAACACAAGAAACAATACCAAAAATCAACAAATGGGATCACATCAAATTAAAAAGCTCCTGCACATGAATGGAAACCACCAACAGAGTGAAGAGACAACCTTCAGAATGCTAAAAATTTTTGCCAGCTATTACTCAGACAATGGACTAATATCTAGAATATATAAAGAACTCAATGAATTAGAGCCCCCAAATTTAAAGACCCAATTAAAATGGGCATCTGAAATGAATAGACACTTCACATATGAAGAAATCCAAATGGCCAATAAATGCATGAAAAAAATGTTCAACATTGCTGGCCATTTGAGAAACGAGAATTAGAGTAGCACAGATTCCATCTCTCCACAGAAAGAACGGCCACTATCAAGAAGTCAACCAACAACAAATATTGGTAAGGCTGTGGGGCAAAATGTACCCTTCTTAATTGTTGGTGGGACTGTAAAGTGATACAACCTATATTAGTTACTTTTCTAGAGTCAATGGTTTGCAAGAGAGCAGATACA